>JAUEKX010401101.1:3625-14130 GCA_031834005.1 Dendronotus venustus
AACTTTTTATCTATCATGAAGTGTGTGTGTATTGCTTTTTCATCATAATCTCCACCCACTTGTGTATTCAGACAATTCCCAGAGACGTAGCTAGAGGGTCTGCAAAAGTTTGTGTAGGCGAGCAGAAATATAATTATCTGTTGAAAAACACTCAACTATAGTGTTAGTTGTTTTTCACTTTCCTTCCCATGTGTTTGCCGACCCTTCAGGTACGTCTCTGGATACCTCTTATGACCCACCAATCCGAATTTTTGTTAATAATATGAACGAGTCCTTTTCTTTCATTCGTAATACTGCAATAAGCAGAGGTGACACTCTATGAGGATTCATAAGCATATGTTTATAGAAGTTATTCTTGACTGAGCCAAATTGACCTCAAAATTACAAAATAAGTTTAAAAAAATAGAAAATTAATGAAGTTAGAAATTTATGCAAAGATTTTGTTATCAAAGGTAATAAGATTTATTTGAAAATTCCTGAACAGCTTCTTGTTTTTCTACCAAAATGACCACACAATCAACGCTGTATTAATTTTGTAGTGCGTAATACTGTACAAACTATCTGAGCACAATAGTTTTTTCTAAGACAGTTATCGCATTGATGGTAAATCAATTAATTTAAAATCAATCAAAATTGAATTAGATGAAGAAACGGCCGCACCTTTACAAATAAAAAATGGCTGGAAATCAATTAAAGTAAATCTAACATATTGCTGCTGAATAAGTTTGTGATGTTTGAATAGGCGTCTTTAACACACCACGGAGAAAACTTTTTTATAGATATAAAGGACAACACCCATGATGAAAACAGGAATTGATTTTGATAAACCTTATTTTATAGAGTAAATAGAAAGCAACTCAAATAGCTGTTTGGAAAACTCAAGAATTCAAACTCTCAAAAACTCATTTCATAACATTTTTTTAAAAACTTTATAAACTTTTTCAATTTTAATTTTCTTAAAACCTTGGTAACTGGAAAAAATTTACAATGAGTTTTATTATTTTCATGTTTTTGATCTCTGAGTTGTTGTTTTTTTTTACTTTTTTTTTCATTCTAAAATCACAGCGAGAACTTGTGTTTTTTATTTTGATGAGTGACGGAATTATATTTGCCCCTCTCTTTTATTTAATCTCTTTATTTGTGATTTCCAGCTGCACAAGTTATCTCTCGGATTCCGTATGTCAGTTTGTAACAAACATTTACTACATTATTGAAATATAGAAATTAAAATCGAAAAACTAATAATCGTATCAAGAAGTAAATACAAACAACAGAGTTGGGTCAAGAGAGCCGAAGGAGAGTAAAATAATAATGATCTTGTAGCTGTAGACAGATCCATTTTTATTCTCCGGCGCATGTATTTTCCGACCCTATAGGTGTATCCGTATACAGGATGATAAGATTCATTGTTCTTAAAACAAGTTATTTCTAGAGATGATTTAGCAGTATTTTATAACTTTTTATCACAACATAAAATTTGATTTGTTATGTAACAAAGTTGTTTACATCGTCACTTCTATGCATTGGACGTCGTATCATCGTCCAAACAACATCAAACAAGTTTTATCTGCTTATAACCAAATACTACGCGTCCAGTTTCGGGAACTGATGAAATAAAAAAGGCGGGAAATTTCTCAATCCTTTTTGACTCGACTCGTTAGCTGAATATTTTATTCAACTGGATTAAATATAACCAGCTTCATTAAATTAGAACTAAATACATAATAATTAATAGAATAATAAATCCTGTAGCCATCATTTAGATGTTTCACACATGAGAATAACAAATGACCTCTTTGGGAAAATTTAGGAAAGGGGCAATAACTTTGATATTTTGATTAATACACAATAACATTATATTTTAAATCAGACTTTTGAAGTTTTCTTATTTTTACCTTCACTCCTTTCTTCAAAGAGACCTTCCCCCGCATTTCCGTCGTGTGTGTTCCGGATTTTCCGGAAATTCCGGCTATTGCTCACCTTAAATAAATTGAGAAGTAAAAAAACTAAAAAAACAACAGGAACACTATGCATAAATTCTGTTGCTAACGGTTTCGTTGTTAAATTTTTTTTTACCACATATATACAATATATAGTGACATTTTGTGTTTTGTTAACACTGTTTTTAGATACAATTCCGTCAAACAACAAATGAATATTCAATATAAAACAGCATGCTTTGTTGACTGTAATAGATACTAAAGATCCTAACCCTAACCCCCCCCCCCCCCAATCCCATCACCGATCCAACCAAAACAAAATTCAAAAGCGAAAAATCAGACATGTCACAGTCTTCTAACCGCTTGAGCAGAGGCTAGAAGAAAATGGCGCAAACAATCAACATAGACCATGTGCTATACACGTGGTGCAAAGTCTTGTCATTTCTCTTATTGTAAGCGATAAATCTTTTTTTTATTATTATTCTAATTCACTCTAGATGCTTGTGATATTGGTTTTGTGTTGGATACCTCAGGAAGTATCAAAAAAGCTGATTATGTTAAAGAAAAGGAATTTGTCTACAAAGTGGCCAATTTTTTGGGGTTTTCAAACCAGCAATATGGTGTTGTCCAGTTCAGTTACCTAGCACGCATGGATATAAAATTTACTGACTTTACTAACTTTCAAAGTTTCAAACAAGCTGTTTCCAAACTTCCACAAGCAGGTTCTATCACAAGAATTGATCGTGGACTTCTTGTTGCTAAAAATAAGCTATTTACAAATGCTGGTGGCCATAGACAAAATGCAAATAAAGTCTTATTTTTGCTGACTGATGGATCACAAACATATTCTACAGATGCTGTAGATAATGCACTCATCTCACAGGGTATTAGATATTTAGGAACAGAATTATTTGTACTTGGAATTGGGCGTGGAATTCAAAAAAATGAATTGGTTGATATTGCAGGAGGTGAAGAGAGAGTTTTCATTGCAAAAGATTTTGACACGTTGAAATCATCAGATTTCATTAAGCAGTTCAATATTTCATGCAGTATGTTGATATTTTAATATTTTTCTTAAGTATATAACATATATAATTCATAATAAGAAATACACTCAAGGAAATAAATCTTGGTAAAAATTTTTATTTTCAAGTTCCTTCCCCATTTGTCCTCCAAATCAATGTTGAAGTCAATTTCTGTAGCATTGCTACATTTTTGCACCAATTACAAATAAGAACTTTAAAATTGATTAAGAGATTGGGGAAGAGAAGCGATTTTCTACCAAGATATTAATTTTAGGAACATCTAAATGGTTACAGATTTTCTTACTTCAAGCAATTTTCTTAATTTTCTTTTTATAGCTGCTGATGATTTCAATTACAGTAGACCATACTATATTTACATTACATTTGTAAACAAAAGCCCAATTCAGGTATCAATTAGGATGATTGAGAATACTGGAGAAGAAACAAGGATTGTGGTTCCTGGGCTTAGTAGAAAAGAATATAGAGCAACTCGTCTCGTGCAAAACAGACCTCATACTTCGGTAAATATGTATATATAGTTTTATTATATCAAGTATTAATTTAGTCTTTTGTTAAGAGTAGTCAATAGAAATGTGAGTAAATATCCATTTATGATGCTCATTTTTTTTATTGTTTACAACATAATTAGCAATCAGCAAGGTATCTGAATTTAATATATATAGTTTTCGAAAACTGTATATATATATATACAAGATTAAGTTTTGAAACATATTATTTTTAACACAACCATTACAAGAAGCACATACATTTTAAACAATAAAATATTTGCAGCTCCTAAAACCATATTTCTTTACAATAAATTATTTATTTAGATTTCTGGCATACGTAATTCTAAAGTTATTCCACTTCTCAATGGCCAAGAGGAAAGCTTACAACTCAATTATCTACCTGTTGAAAAAATTTCAATTGTAACAATAGAAACAAGAGGTAATCTGAAATATGTATATAAATACAATTTTTTGTGTTGTTATTTATTTTTAAAATACATAAATTTCAGATATCTATTATGTAAAGTGATTATGCTTTGTTTATCAGGAGCTTTTCTTTTAGATTATACTTTCAAAGCATAGAAATTAATAATAAAAATTCACTCATAATATTTCCAAACCATAATATAAGTGTTTTCTTGTTTTATATTGTAGGTTTATCAAACTCACCTGGATATCAGATAATTTTGTATTTTTTCAATCAACTCCCTTATACTGTATTCTTAAAATGTTCCATGAATGGAAAAACACTTACAACATACAGTGTCTCTGCAAACAGGATGTATTTCACTGGTGTTATCAATCTTAAATCTGCTGGAAATGTTGTTTTTACTGTAACAGATAATGATGGCAATATTGTCAATGTTAATGGTGCAAAAATCATGAATTTAGAAGTTGGTGGTGATAAATATTTATACAGAACTTCAATGTACACCACAAGTAGTAAAGCAGGTTAGTATAAAAGGTTAAAGTTATACAGGTATATATAGTTGTAAAAAATAAATAAGTTAATTTCAATTGTATTATGTTTAGGAATCACTAAAGTCTGTTATTTAGTAGATAGTGCTTGCTATTTTTGTAATAATTTAGTTCAAATTTTAGTTACTTCATCATGTATTTTAATTGGTTTCTCATTTTAGTAAGCTCGCCAAAGCAAATAACTTATTCTGCTACATTCCAAATTCTCAATATTGGAAGATCTGGATTGGTATTTGATTACCAAAACCAGGAATTCACTATTGCATCTGGTGCTGAAGACTCAAGAATGATCAAAATGGTTAGTTCAAAACAACCATCAGTTGTGCAACTTTATGCAAGATTGGTTGGTAGAAATGATCGATACTTTGTTAAAAATATTTTACTAACCCAAGGTGGAAATAGATTCTACATTGTCATTGGAAATAACTGTGAGTTGTCTACTTTACATATATACTGTAAATACATTTAAAGCTGCAATCATATTTTACTGAGGAATCGTTTCAGGCTAATAAATTAATCAATAATAAAAGATTTTAGAGGTCAGAATTTACAAACTTAAACTACAATAAATCCATACATAACATAATTTACATGTTACTATTAATGACTATTTTATATTCAAAGATTTTACATATATAGACTTTTCATCTTCTTAGTTGACTACTACCTGCCAAGATCATTGCAAATTTTGTTTCATAATCTCATCACTGAATATTCTTCAAATGCTCAAGTGGCTGTTGGTGGTTCAAAATTAACCTTTAACTTCAGAGAAGATGAACGTGAGAGGGCAGAAACTATCTTCATGGTTTACACCCAACCACCCCCTGCATTTGAAATCACAGGAGTTTTTAATGGCAGAAAAACTATGTATATCAATGGTAAACCTAGAGAGCTGGTTGGTTTTATTGGGAAGAGTTTATCAAAAAATGTTCTTGTTCATTTGTCAAAGTATCCAGGTATGAATTCTTTGCATAAAATACTTAAGTATATTATAAGTGTATTACTGTTTTGTTGTATTAGATTATAATATTAGGATTTTTGAATTTCAAGTTGAATGTATACAAAACTTGTATTAATAGATAAAAATTTTATCTCTAGTTAAAAGAAAGCGATTTTGGGGAATTGTTGACAATAAAGCAAATTCACCTATTGTTATCAAGTGGTCCGTTGATGATGAAATCAAACTTGCACTGAAGATCCCGAAGAATAATCTACGCTATGCAATCCAAGACATCAGAAATATGTTACTCATCTTCTGGAACTATCAGGATATTCAATCAGCTTATCTCACTGTGCACGATTCAATAACTAACCAGCCATTACTGATTAATGGAAAAAACAAATTTGAAGCTCGACTTTTGAAACGTAAACCAAAGGTGATGCCAAAGGTTGTGGTAACAAGAGCAGGTACCATTTTAACATAATTATTTTCATCAATTTTGAAACTCATTCTCTCTAATTTATATGTTAATTTATCTTCCAAATTATTTTCAGCACACTATTACTACTCAGCATTTACAACAACAACATTCATTTTTGAAACTCATCATTTTTTTTTTTCTCATTTAAATATATGTTAATTTATCTTCCAAATTATTTTCAGCACACTATTACTACTCAACATTTACAGTCAATAATAACTTGCCATACACAACCAAATTAAAATGGGATCTGCCAAGCCTGCAAGATGTTAAACTATATTATGACATGCCGAACTCATTCAAGATAACATCTGGAAGTAAAAACAATAAGTTTAGCATTGTATTCTCCAGTGATAAGATGCTGACTGAGTTGCAATTGAGCCAACTAAAATTAAGGCTATCTGCAGTGAAGTTCGATGGAGAAAGGGAGCTACTTGTAAACAAGAATAACAAAGGAGTGGTACCAGTTACTCCAACCAAAAAAGTTATTACAAATATTGATATTGGTGAAAGTGGTAATAATATTTCCTTTCTTAATTTTTCCATTATAGTTTGATTTTTAAATGAATGTCTTTATGCTTATGTACATCATAAAAGGGGGTAGATTTTTTAGGGTTGCAATTTAAAAAGTGGATATTTTTTCGAGTTAAAATGTTGAGAAGTTTTGTGATCATGAAAATAACAACAAAGCAAAAAATCAGAATCTTTATACAATTATAAGTCCAATATACTTATTTATAAAGAATTTATTTGTGCATCTTAGGGTCAATTTTCTACATTGTGTTTGATGTATCCAATCTGCTTCAATTTCCTGTATCTTTATCATTGTTTGATAATATCCCTGATCTGGATTATCGCCAAGAACCTTACCAACACAAATTCCTTATCAACTCTAAATCAGACAAATCAATCACATTGAAGTTTTCTACATCTCCTGAAAATGGCTTCGAAAATGCAATTGCAAATTTTGTCACATTGAAAGCTGTCAGTAAAGAAGGGGATATTTTGCTAAATAAAAAGAATTCCTTAACATTTGATGCAACAAAGGACAAAATTTCCAACAAAGTTACAATCTCATTTGATGAAAGTCTAAAAGAAACAGGTAATTAGTGCTATTAAAAGTGACTTATTTTTATGCTGTTAGTGTTTTATCTAGTTTATTAAAATATTTTTTTTAAACGTTTAAATTCTTATTTGTTTTTAGATGGTATCAATCAGTTTTATTTTGAGGAAAAATAAAAAATATGAAAAATTATAATCTATATTTTTTACTTGAACTTGTTTTTAGACCAGGTAATAAAAATTAACTCCTTTCTTAGGTTTCAAATATTATGCTAAAATCAAACCAGTCAATGAATATGGACGTCCATTAGTTGTTACCTTTAAAACAACTTTATTTGGAGATTTCATCATTTCCTCTGGACAGAGTTTTGATGTTCCATCAGTTACAAACACAAATCATCTTACCTTTGTTGTTGAATCTCGTCGTCAGCTATCTGATGAGGAGTTAAATGGTTTGATTGGTGTGTCTGCTGTTGATCCAGTCTTGGATAACAATGTCTCTATAAATGGCAAAGATGTGTATTTCATGCATGGTTTTGCTGGTGATGCGTCAACTCTGGTACCATCAAATTGCATATTAAAAGGAAAAGGTATATTCCTCATTGAAAATTCTTGGGCGATCTTTTAACAAATCTTTGAATATTAAACTTGTTTTTGTGCTGTTTGATATTTATTTAAATTTAGTTTTGAATGTAATATTTATATGTTGTAACAAATAATAAAAATTTATATAGTTAAATAGTAGTTTCTCATTAGTTAATATGTAATATATGATTTTAGAAATTAGAGCTCATTTATCATTCACTGTTGTCAGTGATGCAGAAAATCAAGTGGTCTTATTGGAATGGATCCCAAAGAATGGTATCAAGTTGATTAATGGCGAAACAAATCAACAAATTGAGCTTATTGATAAAGAGCACATCTCACAAGATCTCTACTTCATAGCTTCATCTGCAGCATCCTTCAACACTGAAACCCTTTTTACTTTTAAAGCAAAGAATCGAAATACAGATAAGCAGTTGTTGGTTAATGGTAAACCTGAGTTCACTGCAGGCATTCAATTTGTGAACGGGCAGAAGAAACTTCATCTTGTTGTCACTGATCTTAAAGGTATAAAGTCTCTACATCGGAAACTAAATGTTATCATCTGGTAGCAAATAGTGAAAATTCAACTTGAAAAGTTGTTGATTGTTTTTAATATCTTGTGTTCTTATATAAATAATTAATTGCTTTTGAAATCTTTGTTGCAACTTTTTTCTCCTTTTTTTAGGTACTGATTATTATACTAATGTTCGAATCACTAATGTTTTACAAAAACCTGTACGATTTTCTTGGCAATCAAATAGCTTGCAGTTACCATCACTTTACACCAATTCTCCCACCGACTATCTATTGCAACCTGGAGAAAGTAAGGATTATACACTGAAAGCAAGCTCTTTGAAATCCCTATCTGACGATCAATTGCTAGATGCGTTGAATCTGTATGCGTATATTGATGGAAAAACCAAGAAAACTTTGTTGATCAACAAACAAGAACAATATAAAACTTTCCTTTCCAAAGATAACAAGAATGAAGCTATTGCGCTACAAATTACTGAACCCACTGGTAAGTATTCCAATTCCAAAATTTCTATAAAACTTTCTATTATGTTTCTATTTATGGACTTTATTTTTTTTCTACTTTTGACCTTTGACCTTTTATTAAAATTAAATAATCATGATCCTTTAAAATATATTTCATTATTTTCTTAATTAAAATACACACAATAATATTACTATGATAGCACCTTTCTGTTTTCAGTCTACAAGTATTTGCTACCATTCAAAGCCACAAATTACTTCTCAAAGCCAGTTACATTGAGCTGGTATTATCACAATAAAGATCAAGATATACTTACATCTCAATCTGATGCTACATTTGCTGTTGAAGGTGATCTCAACAAAGTAATTGAATTTACGAGTAGAACTCCATTAAATCTTGATCAATTATCTTCAATGGTGTATTTCAAAGCAAGCAGTGATGACAGCCAAAGTATTCTAGTAAACAACCAGAAAAAATACAATGTTAAACTCGCAGCATATGGTCATGATAGTCAACAACAGTCAAATCAACAACCAATTTTATTAAATATTTTTGAAAAAGGTTTGTTGATTTCTTGTTGTGCACCTCGATATATACTGTTTTAAACCTGTTCTCACCTTAAAAAAAGGATTTTGAATAAAAAACTGTAATTTATAATACCTTTTTTCTTTAGGTTTTGCAAATCAGAGATATATCAATGTGAGGTTCACAAATACTCAAAGCTACCCAATTACAGTCTCGTGGAAACCACGGATGCCAAGAGAATTAATCCGATCCGTCGATCCAAAATCCTTCATTATTTATCCTGGCACAACCAAACAACTCTCCGTATCTTTCTGGGTGTTTGGACAATTCCTCTCGTCCACTTCAGGTGATGTTATCGTCTGGACAGCTACATCTAATCAACAAGCAATGCTGTTGAATGATAAAGAGGAGAAACAATTCAGCACTGATGATCTTCAAACCACCACTGATGGAGAGTATAATAACGTTATGTTGACTGCACCAAAAGGTTTGTTAGTTTGTTTATTGGTATATATATTTATTATTAATTCTTGTTTATGTTTTACCCAGTTTACATTATCACTTCTTAGATGTTAAACAGTTACATATCATTTTGAGAGGTTCTCATTGTTTTTGTAGATTTAACTTCTCAACATTTTTATATTTTCAGAATTCCAATACAATATTCAATTTTCCATATCAAATACGTTGTCATTCCCAATCCACTTGAAATGGCAAATGGCTCAAATTTCATTAGGTTCCATTACTCCATCAACATCAACAACCATTCAAGCTGGTGATCAAAATCAAAAGGTCGAATTTACAATGAAGTCAAAGCTTCCACTGACACCGGGTCAATTGAAAAATCTAGTCAAGTTTTTTGCAGTGATTGACACTGATGGTGATAATGGAAAACCTGTCGATGTGAATGGAAAGAATTTTGTTTTGGTGACACCAACTTCTAACGGTGCTACTGACGAGGATGATGGTGTCATTTCCATAAGAGCATCTATGAAGGGTGAGTAGTGAAATAAAATTTTATGATGTATTTATAAATTATCGATATCGTTTATCAGATAAACAATGTTATACCATTATTATATAAGCTATATATTTTAAAAGCTATAAGGTTGTTGTGGACATTTTTTAGAGTGTTAGATAATTTTGATTTATTTGTGATGTACTTGGACGTTATTTATTCATAGTTCCTTTTCTCATGGAATGTCACATATTATATTTTACAATTATCCACGAATTGTTTTTTATAGAAATTCAATTTCCAGTTCAATTGAGAGTCACCAGTACATTGCTAGAGGATGTAAAGTTGAGATATTTTCTTAAAAAAGGTTCACCATTCATTCTTATCACCCAACCCATGTACATTATTCCGTCACAAGCCACAAAATCCATTACGCTCTATGTAACTGGTCCTGAAGAATCATCTGAGTTGAATATGCAGCTCATTGCAATGAATTATGACGAAA
>JAUEKX010401212.1:0-18201 GCA_031834005.1 Dendronotus venustus
AACCAATAGCAGCGCAATTTGGCATAGTTGCTAATAAACTTGGATAAAATAACTTACACAGATAAATTAACAGTGAAGTAATACGAACTACGAACTTTGACGCCTGAACCTTTCTCCGTATCGTATGTTTTGAACTTTCATACGTCATAGGACGCGCTCGAGTCCAGTTCTCTTGTTGCTCGCAAGTGGTCGGAATTTTGATAGGAAAAATGCGAACTTTGAAGAGCGATTTTGCAAATTGTATTTAGTTTAGACTATTATGATTTATAATTTTCAACTTCATAATATATTTCTGACTAAAAAAGAATGAAATCTCATTTTTCAAAATTTCACTTTAGTGCCCCTTTAAGCAATGTGTCTATGTATAGATTTTTTTGGATCCAATTAGATTGTATCCGTGTAAGTAGGAAAAAGCCTTTAAACACCATCATAATTATGCCAACTTCTTATTAATTTGTCTAATTAATAGTACCTTTGCTTAATTTCAAATAAAACTAAGAGCAGAAGGATGTTGGAAGTAAAATGGAAAAGTAAGTGAATAGAAATTATACATTAGAAAATGAAATTCATTTTTGGACAAGTGTATTTTAGAATGTAGTTTTTACCTCTACAATATAAGAAGCTGTTGGAATATAAACATGTGTTTTCTTTGATAAGTAATTCAAGATATCAACACATTGAAAACGAGTGGGATAAAATCTTGCAGCTGGAACAAGTCTATTGAAAATGGATAGATAAATGATAATGATAAATAAAATAAATGAATAAGATAAACGAATGAATAGGTAAATGATTGAATTAATATTCTCAATAAATACGCATGCTCAATCTAATTTCCAGTCAAGTGCCATGAGTAAACAATAAAAGAAAACAGGAAGTTTCCAAAAGATAGGGAACAGAGCATCTACCTTATTTCAAATAAAACAGGAAGTATTAATTTGGAACAACCATACTATTGTATATATTCAGAATAGCTCAATTACAGCCAAAAGACCTTTGTTATAGAGCATGAATAATAAGTTGAGAATAAATACAATGAGATTTAAAACTTTGACAACACACCTGAGAACACCAATAGTTATTTGGACAACCGGGTAGACGAGTGGCTTCAATACTTCACCATACAATTCACCAATAACTTGTGACCATAAGTGCAAACAACTTATGTATTGGTGATTATATACAGCTAAATGCCCATCCTGTACCAGAGAAAATCAATTAGGCTGTTACCTTTTTATACAGTTTGAGAATTTACTTTTTATTCAGCTCACTATACCCTGACAGTATCCAAACAGTTTTATTGAAGAATGAAAAGTTTTAATGTTATTGTTTAAGAAAAATTAATATATCAACAATAGTTAGGCTGGTTACCGTATTTTCTCTAATAAGCACCCCTCTCTAATAAGTGCCTAATAAATATATAGAAATTGAAACAAAAGATTGTATTTTTAAAACATCTAAATGATAGTTATGTACAAGTGTAATTCGGTTGTTTAGAAAGAAAAAAAGTTCCTTTCTTAATTTCTGGAATTTTTATGTTCATAAGTTTTGCTTTCAAGATTTTTTATAAGCGCCCCTCTCCAATAAGTGCCCATTAGCGTTCAAATAAAATTTATAAGCGCCTGGGCACTTAATTGAGAGAATACAGTATTTAGCTTGATAATTTAACAAACAATTTATTTCAAATAATTCATGCATTCAAAATTTGTCTTACTTTTTTCTTCACTGTTATAGCATTCCGTAGATGAATGGCCAGCTGCCGGATATAAACAAAAGCATGTTGATACGTGACTGTTTCATTTAAACTAAACATCTCTACCAGTGAGTTCTGCATAAATGTTAATGTTGGCTTCGTTTTTGGTGTCACAAACTTTGAATTCTGTACAAATCCAATATACATTTTCTAAATAGTAGATGAAATATACAGATAGATAAAGTAGCAAAACTCAATTTAACCAATGCTAAAACATAAGTACTAGTATGATTCTGAACAATACTTGCTTCAAAAGAGGGATACCTTGTGAATCTCGATGGCAGGAAACAAAAACAACAAATTGCTTATCAAGCTTTATTTTTTTATAAACGACCTGCCAGATTTCAACTGTAATGAAATCCAGACTTTGCCATATAAGGTAACCTGCAGCACTGGATTTCACATTTGATGGCTCAAAATATTTGATGAAGGCATTTTTAGAAAGTAATATTTTGGATTTGTAGCAAGTATTGGTTACTTTCAATATATTAAATAAATATTAAGTACATATATATGAAATTTTCAAAACACACACAAATATTGCTCTAAAATAAAAAAATGAGCAACTAAAAAAACACTAAACATATATATATACAATATAATTAATAAATAATTAAAATACCATAAAACCTTGGGTATAAGTGGAAGGATTTTATTTTTATTAGGAATTATAACTAAGGGGACTATAATAACATTTTGAGTATAGAAGTAATTGTATATTACTTACTTTCAGGACAAATTCAAAAAGATTTGGTTGTAAAGTAGTACTTTTTCTAATGCACATGAAAGCAAGAACACGAACATGCTCCTCACCAGATGACCACATTCTTGTCAAACGCTGAATTTCAAAATAATACATTATCATAAAGATTTTAATAAAAATAAAAGCAGTTTCAGATTGAAATTTAGGAAAACGTATTTTATATAAAAGCATATATAACTTACCTTTAAAAGCATTTTGAGAATTTTAGGGAAGCAGCAATAATATGAACACAATAACTGACAGTGTCGTAGAATAATTACTAACATTGATGGCTGAGAAAGCTGGCGTAAAAGCTAAAAATACATAAAAGAAAATAACAACAGAAATAGAAGTCTAGAGTATCACTAAATACACATTTGTAAATGTGAAATTTCCATTATAAAATTTGGCATGATTAAAATAAAAATAACTTCAAAGAAATAAAACTCAACATTATTTTGTTTACCTGTAAAAGATCTAGTAGATATTGTTTGATGGTAACTTTTATTTTGCCCCAATTTTTACTTGATGATGGTAATTGACTAAAAGAGTATTAATATTATTATTAAAAACTTTATTACAGAATAACAAAGGAAAAAGGTTACTGACAGGGAGCAGTGACTAAAATTAAAGTTACTACTAAGATATTTTGTTAAATAATTATAAGAGTATTCCTACTCACCCTTTTGACTTTGTATCTTTTGCATAAGGTATATGCTTCTCAAGTATTTTCACTGTATACTTTAAGCATAGTGTAGCAAGACTATTAAATATAGTTCCTTCCCTAGCAGAAAATCTTGTCGGTTTTGGTGTTTGGTTTTTATTTTCTTCATCAATTGGTGCCATTGCTGATACAGATGCATAAAAAGCAGCCATTACTGTCTTTAGCGTCTTTAAATTCTCTTCCTGTGAAAAAGGTAATTTTATGACGTAATGTGATCATAACATATTTACATAGTATGTAGACACACAAAACAAAGGGATATACTATTTACAGGATGTAAATGTTCTTATTTTAAGTTTGAACCCTTTCACTACCAATCATTTCCTCTATTACACTACCACCAAATGAAAAGATATTTGATTGCGCGCAATGACACCTAATCCTGCAAGACTGCAAGTCTTTAAAGTTTCATTTTTATATTTTTGCAAGGTAATTGGTCAAGTGCTATCGTATATCTTTTCACTTGGGTGATACTGTACTTTGTCACAAACGAGAAATATATACGTAAGGTCAAGATTTGGAGATTTTTGACAAATATGCCTTTTGTATGGTTCTACATCCTACAAAATTTAAACTTTTAAAAACAATTATAACTATAGTAAATTTCTACTTCTAGCCCAGCTTTCCATTTAGCAATCATTTCATGTGTAACTTTAATTTTTTCTTTTTCTTTTTCTTCTTCTTCTTCAAATTTTAAATCTACTTCATCTTCATCATTAATATCGGTATCATCTGTTTCTTTACCTTCTGAAGAAAACAAAAAAGAACAATTATTCACCTACAGAGATGTATCTTTGATCTGTCTCATTTTATTAATTACTAGCCGGAAGGCCCAGCATCACTCGCTGGGCTAAAGCCCAGACCCATGTGAATGTATTTTGTATTTACATCTGCTAATTATGTCACTTAACGCTCAATTAAATAACAGCTCTCAGATTGCTTAAATCAAAAAATGCTTTCTCAAAATAATGAAACTCTCACAAGACTTTGAGATTGAGATTTTAAGTTTCATTTATGCGCCACTTTATCTACAATTTTGAAAATAACATGCACACACATATGTATGCTGAGTTATGCTATTATAATATAGATTTCCTTTTCTTCTTATTACTTTCTACAAAATTGTTAAAGGTCTGAATTATAATTTACTACAGTATGTCTGTGAAATAACACATTCTGTACATTACATTCAACAATTTAGTGTTTCAACAAAAAAACAAAAACAAAATGGTCCTAATTGTGATAAAGATATACAAGTGATGCAGGATAATACGGGGTATGTAGTTTTGAGAGTTTTATAATGTTTGAACAAAAATATTTTTTTTTACAAGAACAAAACTATAGATATAATGGAAAAGCAAGTTTTAACATATTGATTCTGATTTAGGGTAAATTAGCTTAAAAAAAGGGTTGGCTGCTGCATTTTGTCAATTTTGGAAAAAACAGACAGAAATAATGACACATGCTCCAATCATACCTATCTACCAACGTGGACTGATATTGTTGTAAAAGAATTACTACTATTTTGGTTTTTGGGTTCAGATTAACAAACCTTTTTCTCTTTTTTCTTCATCTTCTGCATCAGTTTCACCCTGTTCAGAAAGTTCTTCATCTGATCCTGAGAACTCTAATAACTCTTCATCATTTTCTTGTAAATATTTGTAAAATTCAGGGTCTTTTTCTTTTAAGCGGTCAAGTTGTGCCTTGTGAGTTTTCCCATTCTTTTTGTCACTGTAAAGAATACAAACATAAAACAGCTTTAATATATGCCAAAAAAATCAAAATTGTCTTTTTTTAAGTTCTTATATATTAGAAGCTTAAACTTACCCATCATCAGACTGTATGGTTAAACCTTTATTTTCATTTTGCTCTTCCAGTTCCTCTTCTGACTCATCTGATTCCATTCCATGTAGCATGAACTCATCAGCATCCATATCTTCAAGATTCTTTTTAGCCATTGTTTTCTTTTTCATGATCCAATCAAATTATCTTTTTCACTAATGTTAAAATTCAAATTTACAAATACATAACTCTTATTAAAAAACATTACCACTGTAAAATAAGAACTATAAAATCCATTTTTGTATTTTAATTTTTGATTTACTAAAACTTTTAGACTTTGAACTTTATTGGTAGAACAAAAGTAAACACATGATATAGAATATCACCAAGCTTTTGTGAAATTTTTATTTTAGTCAGAAAAAATAGTCAAAATTAAATAATGTAACCGATCTAAAGAAGCAATTTTTATATTTTATATTTTGGTGTTATTTATTAATTGGTGTGGGTTAACAACTCAGTTGAAGAGAAGCGAAAAATGGTGAATAGACAGAAATGGATCTTGGAAAGCAACGATCTTGGAATTTTCAAGACCTTATATTGCAGTTTGGTTTGAATATTTGTGATTGTTTAAAGTTTACATTTTATGTCATCATCTTTAGATACTAAAATAATAGGAATTTTGTTATGTCAAAAAATATTAAAAAAGTAACAGGAAAGGCACAGAATCCAAACCAAACTAGTGATGAGTAATTTTCCACGATATCAGGGGTGCTTTCTCTAAAACTTTAAGTGTATATTTCTAAAAATGTTAAATCATCTTCATTAATGATTTTTTTCTGGAATAAAAATAATCATGACTCAAATCCTATAGACCTTTTCGGTATCTTCACATTATGTCATCATAAAAAACAGTGTGTGAAACAGAGACCTTCTTATAGTGAAACTTTTACAAAACATATGCTTGTAAATTAATCAAAATAATATCAATACTTGAGATGTGGCCAGTATATATATATTACCTATAATCTTGTAATTCCAACCAAATAAATTTTTTTTAAGCAAAATTTTTTTTAATGCTTTCCTTCTTAAAATATTAAGAACTTGAGATTTGTAATATATGCCTTATAAATGCTTGTAACTTGCAATGGTTCACAGCTGATTCAGGCTGGACTTGAACTCATTTTGAGGGTTTTTCAGTACCAATGCTAAATTAAACTTTAATAACTTTAGTTAATAAGTTTTTTAAATTCTGTAAAAAGTTTTTACTTTCTAGATAATTATACTTTGAAATTAGAAAAAAAATATTAAGAAAATATTTCAAAATGGCGGATTTTAGGCCTAAAAGTCATTTTTTTTTAGGAAAAAAGCATAATTCAAGAGAATTTAACACCAAAAAATGCCATAAGTGCTATTTTTTAAGTTATAAATGTATTTTGGATATATAGACACATCTAGTAAAAAAATATTTTAAAAAATATCTTAATATATGGCTTTAGGACCCTAAAAGGCCAAATAATGGACCAAAAAAACTGAAATAATTTATTCAACAACTTCAGTTGACATAGAGTTGCACTATGAATGGAAATTACTTACTTTATAAAAGGATTAAAACAGAAGGTAACTATATTTAAATAAAAAAACAACAAACAAAGAATTTATGGGTAATTTGGTCAAATTTTGACGAAAAGACCATTTTTGGGCATTTTTCCTATTTTTACTTAACTTAGAGGTTATATTACTAATAATAAAATAACAATAAAAATTATATACAAGATCAAGAACCTTTTTTTTTATTATTATTTCGTTCTTGGGTCAATCAGTGACCAGATATAAGTTTTGAATGTTTTCCATTTCAGTCCCAATCTTCAAACGAACTCTTATCGCTAACCCCGCGCTTTTCAAGACTTGCCTGGCTTACTTCCGCGGGAATATTATTTTCTTGAAATTCCCGTCCGCGGTTTTGTTTACAGCGAGACAATGTAAACAAAACCGCAATCGATCAGAAATTTCACTCGTGATACAGCAAAAATGAGGGTTACTTCACAGGGGGGTGCAACTTCAATTTTTATTTATTTTGAATGAAATTTTCAGGGATGAAAGCCAGATAATAGGGGAATAAATTAAGACCCTGAAATCGATGTCCACTCAACCTCTTCACTCTTTTCTGAGCCGTTGAGCCGTTTTTTCAAAAAACACGTAAAAGTTTGGGGTAAAGACAGACAAAACCAGCTATAATGTAGAAATAAGTTTATATAAACTATATATATAATATATATATAAGTTATGGCTTCTTGAAAAAAGACAAAAAACAAGAATTTTCAAGCTTTTCTGTCAAAAGTTGAGTTCGAGTTCTGGTGTGAGCTGTCTGAAATAGCTGTAGGTTTCATCCACTAGAAATGTGCATTATATAAAAATTATGTAATATCAAAAATCTTAAAAAATTGATTGGTTTACGACTTTGGAAACAAAATGCCATCCATGGAATCAAAAAGGTCTATGGCAGACTTTGATAAAGTCTTGGGTGCAACATCAATTTTCAAGTGCAAATGCAACCAAAAGGTGCACACTTGAAAATTTCAAAAATTTAATCAAGTTCTAGGTTCAGTCAAATTCTATGCTTAACTTGCGTGACAAATATGAATAACAGGCTCACTGTTGACACAAATATATTGAAACTGGACCCTAACTTCATCATATCAATAAAAAAGCTTCTTGTAAAATAAACTTATTTTGTTATTTTAAAAACTTGAATATTAGTTTAAGAAATTTAGATGCCACCAATTTATTAGATGAGATACCCACCACTTCCACAGCATCTCATCTACCAAAAAACATGCTAGACTCAATGGGAGGAGGAACAGGATAAATGCATAGTCAAGAATTAGCCATTAGCCAAAGACTCTGATTGGTTGAAAACTTTTGTATATAAATAACTTTTTGGATATTGTATGGTTTTTTTTTGTTCTTGTTTATCAACCAACATTTTTTACATTTTTTATAACAGCTGCCTTTGTCAGGCTGTTTTTTCATTATTGACTGAGAAAAAAAGGTAAAAAAGACATTGGATACCCAAGCTACCCCTTTAGGAGTAGGAACCTTCTTATGAACTTTGTTTTAGGACGAGTATTCCTGAACTAAGTAGGATCAAAAGTTTCCAATATTAAAATACGTAATTTAGAATTAAATGAAAGCCTTACATTTTAATCATATAAAAAACACATCTAAGACACTTAAAAGGAGAAATAATAAAAAAGTAACAAATTTTAGCACCAAAACAGAATTTTCGACATAAACCATGTGGTTCGATGGCAGCTCGATAACCTTCTAATAGGATATTCCACAAACCCTTCGCTGCTAGCTTCATAGAAAACACTTCGAATAAAAATTTCGCCGCGCGCACATAGTTTAGATATTTTAAAACTACGCAAAAGGCTAACAGCAAGATCGCCCCAGCTCGCTCGCGTACGGCTTTAACTGATACACCAATCCATCTTTTAACTCATACCAACCCACCCACCTTTCGTTCCCACCCTCTTGCCTTTTTCATTATTATAGATTTTTCATATTTATGAAGCAGAAAAGTACTAAAAGTCCGCTATAAAAACAAAATCTAGGGAAAATCAACTTATTTTAAACCTCCCTCTGTTGCACTTTGGGTACAGAAGCGAATGGCATAAACTCGTTCCTTAGCATTTAAGAAGTGCTGATTTCTGTTTTTTAAAGTCGTAAAAGTGTAAATATTTTAAATATTTCCTAATAATACTTTCTTGCAAGAATCTTCATGGTGCAAAGTATATTCGCAAAATAAAATTATGCAGTACTTAAAATTTATGTAAACTTTGCATAGGAAAACTTAATCTCGAGACAAAAAATATACATTTTTCGGATAAATTAAAACAAAGATTTTGTTCAAAGGCCTCTTTATGAGGTTATAAAAATAGCTGATAAATCCACACTTAATAATAATAATTAAAATCTCATAATAATGAAATTCACACTATATAAATTCAAATATTAAATCTACATTGATACAAAAAAAGGAAATTTTGCGGACAAAAAAACTTTCCCAAATAGCGAGATAATAAAAATGAAAGTATATCATCAACAAGAAACTTAATCTAAATAATTGCTTAAAATTCCTCTGTTTTGCGATTATAAAATCCGCAATCTAAAAAATAACTATTAAAAACTATTTATATTAGAATGTATAAAACTATTTAAAATGTACTAAACTAGATCAGCTTCAACGTCTAAAGCTAGTAATAGGAAACCCCCTTAGCTGATTCTACTTTCGAAAACATTTTAGAGTGGCATATTCTATGTTGTTTGGACTATGAGTGATAGCTTTAAGTTTCTAAAGCTATATGTCATAGTCTGGACCTAGAAATCCCACGATCATAGTGGCAGTTGGTTGAAGACAATTCCATGAACACAGTGGATGGTTTCGATTTTATTCATAAAATCAGGATTACAAGCGCTTCACAACGTTACATAATCCTCAAAGTTAATATCACGAATTTCCCATAACGTTTTTCACTTCTGGAGCCGAGGCAATCAAATGCCTTGAAAAGTATCCGTTTTTCAACTGTAGATTCCTATTGGACAATTTTATTGACGTTTCAAGATTGTTATTGTTGCTGTGGTTTGTGTTTAAGCTTGAGCTTGATAGCTGCATTCCTAATAAAGAAGAAATACAAATAACGAGCTCTCTCTTTTTCAAAGCTATATCAAGATTTATGACAAGAAAAAGGGTGCATTAATCAAAAGGTTATTTAAAGTCTCACTGGCGATTCATGTTAGAAATTAGCTAGAGGTTATTTATTTAAAAACCTTTGTTAAAAATCTCCGGTTGATTTTTCCCAATTACTCTTAAAAACAAACCAAGGGTAAATCAGATATTCACAACTTGGGATATGCACGAATCCAAAGGCTGCATTTTTTGTACATTTTTCAGAGATAGGATTAAAAAGTTTTGGAGGCGTAAAATATCCCTTTTTCTATGGGAAGAAATTTTCATGTTTAAAATTCACAAGATAAAAAATTTTTCCCTATATTATAAATCGGTAATTCTTTCTTTGTGTCGTTTTTCTTAGTATTCCAATTCCTATTATGAACGTATGTATAAGATGTTTTTGGAAGTGAATCCGTTAAAAACCTTATTAGTATTAAAAATATTTGTAATATTTTTATCGAAAGGCAACCTCTTCATTAGAAAGTTTCACAATTTGTGTTTGAAAAACTTGTGCTTAAAAAACTAGCTAAAACTTTTTTGATTCACATCAACATCATTAGTGCTAAACATATAAACAAGTGTTCAGTAAAGCTGTGTTAATTTCCAAGAAAATGTAAAAAAAACAAACGTGACAAACTTTCCAAGATCGTAAAAAACAAAACAAAACAAAACAAGAATTAAGCTTTGTTTAATAACGATTAAGCGTTGAATTCATGACAAAAAGTACCTTTTAGTGATTCTGCAGATTTTGTCAAGCGGGTTATTCGATTTTGTGTTTCATTCAATAGATATTTGTGATCTTTTGATAAAGATGGATAGTTGAACGACTGGACAGGCCGTTGTTTTGATTTCTGTCTTGCGTTTTCACCTATAAAACAAAGAAGCAGGTAAAGTTAAGGTTAACAAACAACGAAGTGTGACCAGTACCTTAAGTAGATTAATTTTCGCGAGATATAATTTTCAGTAATTTCCAAATTTCCAAATTTTCGTGAATTTTAAGTATGATTTTTTTATCCATTCAAAGGTTGCTTATAAAAAAAGAAAGTATTTAAAAGTGAAGGTGGCTATAAATTCATGAAATAAATTTCAGAAGACTGTATTTGTGTATGTCGTGAAAAATCTATCTTTCATAAAAAAAGCGTTACAAGAAAAACGCGGTCGCAAGGTCACGTGATAATCTATGCAATATAATACAAAAAATGGTAACTGAAGCTGCATGATCTCACAGTGGCAATTCTCATTTTTCTCATTTATGTTTGTTTGTTTTTATCAACCGTGTTTTTTTAATTTTAAATTTAATTCGAAATTCGTGTATTGGAGGAGTTTTAGATGAATTATTATTAAATGATCCCGTGTAATGTTGGTTGAAACTCCTTGTAATTATACTAACTTTTCTCGGTAATGGTCGTCCTATCGTCTTCAGAAGATTTAATGCCATCTTCCTCACAATAAATTTCCTGATATCTCTCCATCAATTTAACTGTAACCAAAAACAGAAGAAAAAAAAGAGTAAGCAATAATAAATACAGGAAATAGATTGATCATGTATATCATCGAGAGATCGAGTATATAATGTCAGTAACTCTTAAGCATTTAAAATCTCGCAATTTCAAAATTATTATTTCTAATTCATAACACTAAGTATTATCCGAACGCCCATTCGAACAAAAAGAAAAACCAAAACCATGTGACCAAAAAAACATTTTTAGAACAATAGAGTGTAATTACAGAGAAAACCTTGCTGAAAAATCAATTCGAATTGTTATGGAGGTTTTCGAACTATAGAAGTTCGAATTAGAGAGATTCTAATTTTAAACTTTATCGTTTTTCCAATGCGATACCAATCTAACAAGCACTTTCTAATTTATTTCTTTAGCAATTTAAATTCAAGAATACATAGGCCTTACAGAAATCAACTTGAAAAATTTCTCAAAGAAAATCATACTAATCTGTAATGAGTGAACGATAATAATAGCTAGAAGAAAACGAAATAAGAATTAGAAGAAGACACAAAGAGTCTAGCTTAAGAATAAAAATTAAAAAGAAAACTGAAAGAAAGAATAAAATATTGTCGGAACTCCTGTTAGGCAAGCGCATATAACATCAAACAGAATTTTAACACATTGAAAAACTTAAGGAAGACCACACAACAGCCAAAACATATGATTCGCCATTGCAAGATAGATATATTTATAAAGAAGAAAATTCCATTCCATCCCATGCAAAATAAATATATAAACATTTATTACATTTAATGTTGTGGATGTTTACTTTTTTTTGACATGAGAATAAAATTTACAAAAAACTCCATACATAACTTCGTTATGTTAATAAAATTGTAATGTAATATTGATTGGCCGTGTCAAATCATAGGAATTTCTTTCATTTGAACCCTGAGTTTCGATGACAATGAGCTGGTTTTTCAGTCTCCCTCTCTCTCTTTTACGTACGTAGGAGCATTTTAGTTCGAAAATTTGATGGGGAAAGTTTACTACCTAACAACAAAAATAAGTTGTGAACAAAATTGTATGAAACCTTGAGCTGCGTTGTCGAGATCTGAGAGAATTAAATCGTCTTCGAATGTAGGATTTTCATGAGTTTTTAAGGAAAATGTTCGTTCCAAGAAACGACTTTCCATCCGATCTGATGTCACCTGTTATTAAAAAAAATGGGAAATGTTACATTATCGGTAAATAAAGATCAATAAAAAGTGACCAAATTTTGGTTTGGCGAGTATAATCTTTACCAAGTTTAACAAGATTGGTTATCGACCAATATATATTGTAGGGAAATAAAAAATTTTTGCTGACATTTTTTTTGCCGAAAACCTCTTCTTAAAGAAGAAATCTCAGCTTACCGATTTTGGTTCTTCAAAAAATTTGCTGGAATATTTTTCTGTTTCTGCCTTTAAAAAGGGACTATTCAAACTGTAGTAAGCAAACCGCTAATAAACTCGAGACCTGAAAACTCATCTCAGCAACTCCCAAGATGAAATAAAAATAGAAGTAGTTTCTTTTAAGGAACTACAAATTATAAAAAAAACCTGTTGAATATTGATACGAGTTGTAGGTGTGACTTCTTCTTCAAATATCTCTTCTTCTTTAACACCATCAATTTCCTCGCCCACATCTTCTTCGTGTGTATTTTTCTCATTTTCATGCTCAATAGCCTCGTTTTCGTGATGGTTGTTCACATTGTTTATATTTGGTGGTGAAAGAAACCCAACTATCTCTGATGGTGGCCGTCCCTGAAAATATGACTTATCATTATTTTTGGTTTTTCTTAGCTTCAGCTAAACAATGAATAATCAAAGAATACCCCAGGCTTATAACTGCAAAAAATGGAAATCACTCCTTTCTCTTTTCCACAAGAAAAATAGAAATCTTTTCAAAAAATTTCAAAGGCTCAGACCATTGCTTAAAAACTAAAAAGCTTATATCAAATTTATGGATCTTGTATTTCTCGTCTAAGGTTCTTACTTGGGCAGCTTGTTGAATCGAACTAAACCACTGATGTCGATCCAAGTTTGAACTGGTCTAAAAGAGAAGAACTTAATTAAATTAATCAAAACATCGAATTTATAATTAAGGATAGGATGGGGGTTGTCGTATTCCACTCCATCGCTCAGAGTATACTTCGTGTTATTTCAAACCTATTCGAGTATACAAAGACTCGAACCTTCAAGACACCTGGAGAATTACTTCAACAGAGCAAATGTTAGTTAAGTTAAGGGAGGTTTTTTCAACTATTAAGTTCAAGGGTAAGCAATTTCAGTCATAATTGTTCATACTACCCTAAGTTTTACGTAAAATTACCCTAAATTACGTAAGTTTTTTTGGAGAGGTTATACTATAGAAAAAAAAACCAACCTTAAAAAGATATCTGGCTTTGTCTGTCACTAAGTAGAAAGGGAAGTTGTAATTTTTTCTTTTGGCGGGAACACATTTAGCTGTTGGATTTAACTTGATGCAACCACAGAACTGTAAATAACAGAAATATCTTAGCAAATGTATTATTAATAGCATAATCATTTTTTATAACGCTAATTATTTTATATCAAAGTTCAATCATCTTTCAAAGATCAAGTAGTTTAAAGATAAACCAAATAGCCAAATTATTCTTATTGTTCAGCTTCTTCTCTTTATGATTCCGTCCTGTTTTTCCATAATCCGCACGTCAACACGTATTAAAAAGTAAGAGGGCCAAAGTATAGAGTGACATAGGAGGACCTACTATTTTTAAAAAAAGTAGACTTTCTAAATCGTCTAAAACTTGACCAGAAAATTATGATTGGAAGCCTACTTTAACGTATCATTTTATAAAATTTGTTGCAATACAATGAAATAGAAAAGCATATAGTAATTTTTATTTCGAAGATTTTATATTTAGATATGAATTTAATGAGTTATTCAAAGTACCTTACCTCATCAACAATCTGACCACTTGTTGATTTATGAATGTAAAATGTAAGATAGATTCCACGTAACACTATCCAATATTCTTGCCACTAAAAAGCAAGCAGATGAAAAAAAACTGCCTGTGTAAAACTATTATCCTGTATCACAACTGTTCCAATACTACAGAGTTAAAAATAAAAAGTATTTTCATTCACATACACTCTGTTGAGTGTATAAAAAAGCAATTAACTACTATATCGAAGACTTTTTTACACAACCTGCATAATAAAAACATGGTTGTGCTATCATTAGCAGAAAATCTTTACTATAAACTAAAGAAAGGAAGAACAGAAGAAATAAAATCTGATCTACAAGAGAAGTTTTTATAAGAAGCTAATTATACTAGTATATCTTATGGATTATCTTCTTGACAAAGAAAACAATTGTTTTGGAGAACATCCCCACCGGCTGCTTTTGTTTAGTTTAACCCTTTAAAAACCAAATCAGCACACGACATTAGAACGATGTTGTGACAACGTTGTTTTAACATTTTGACGTCGCAACAACATCTATATAACGTCGTTCTAACGTTGTGTGTCGGCTGGGAAAAGGCAAATAGCTGGTTATTAGGAGTCTGGAGTATATAAATTCCTTTAGAATGGTCGTAACTATGTTTAATTTTAGCGCGCCATTGGACGCCATTTGAAACTGGAGTGGTTTCTGAAATTTCATCCTTCAAAAACCATATTATTCCGAAAATATGCTGGCAATGAAAGGTCTAAGGCTAACTCGAGTTGAGCAAACCTTTTTCTCGCCTTCCTTCTTCATCAGGTAACCTTCCCGATATTTTGGAGGATAAACATCTTGGCTTGATGACATCATCACCTTGTATCATCTACTTGACAAACAATCAACTGGAAGACAGCATACACGGAAGTTGCACAATCTCAACAACATCTTTTACATCACACACCTCAACTATGTCTTTTTGTTTAAATTTCATAAACCTACGAAATGAGAATAAAGAAGAAAATAACATAAATTACAATTTTTTTTTTTTTTCACTTCACTACTCAACAATATAAAGATATATTTTGAAAATAATAAAATATACTTCAATGAAGTTTTCAATGAGAACGTTTTGTTCTCATCAATTATAGTGTTGCTAATAAAAACTGTAAAGAGACTTTTTTTACTTTATCATTTCACTTCTATTTGATTTTTGTCTCATAGAAAAAGATATAGACTTATATATATAATATCCAACGGAGACCTGTGTGCGTAACATTTACAAAACTCTAATAATAACAACATTAAAAATAGGAGGACGATCATTTGTTTTTATTTATTCATTTCTTCTGTCGAAACATCAATTTCGCTTTTATAAGCAACTTAGCAACTAGAAAAAAATGGGATGCAAACCTTATATTAAAAACTTAAATGTTGTGATTAGAAAGATTTTCGAATTAATAGAGAGACTTTAGAATTAATACAGAAATATTATTACAGCGAGAAGTTTATCCAAAATTTTTAAATAGGTCAAATTATCAACTAATAAAACAACTCTGATATATTGTAACAACAAAAAATAACCACAAAGTTCGGCAAAACAATTTCTAATTCAAATAACATAAAGTGTATGCATAGGATATAAATTCCTTTGTTAGTTTTAAATAGAAATTGAATAGCTCTAAAAAGTATACGTTACCTTAAAGAATAAAAACACTTTGCGGAACTCTAAAACTCAACTCAAAATTTGAAGCTACAAACTTAATATTTATTGTGTTATTTTATAAAAACTCACTTAATCTGAAGTTAATATATATTAATATCGATATATATTTGAATCGTTATCTTTTCTATAATTTAGTCAAACAGTTAAATCATAGCTAATGGACTGTAAATTGGTTTTATATTAATATACTTTATAACAATTAAATTAAACTAGTAGACACCGATCATCGTGCTGTATTTATCAAGCTCCAAATTCAATTGAACTTTGTGAAACGATGCACTCGATGCCAAAGAGTTATATGTCTTGACTAAACAGTTTTGCATGCGACTGAAAGGAAGAAATTATTTTGTCAAAGAGTTAATGATCATTATGAACAGTGTGGCAGAGCTGACAACTATTCTCAACTTGAATGTAAAATGGAGAAAGCTGCACTCAAAACCCTACCGAACACTAATTGGTTTCAAGGAGGATGATTTTCTTCCAATGAAAAACGCCTAAAATGTTTCATTGTAGAAAGAAACTCTGCTATATCTATGAAGTTACGTAAACCATCTCAATCTGCTACCAAATGACTAAGGAAAGTTAGGAAAGACGTGAAAATCAAAAATTTCTTGCACGTAGAACAAATAAATACTAAATATTTGAAGAGAAATCAACGATCCTTCTCGTAAAACAAGAATTTACTGGGATAAAGTGAAACCTCTGAGAAAAGATCTTAGTAAAACAAAAGTGACTTCCAAAAAAATGAGGAAATTTTTGCTCAAAGTGTACCAATGCTGAGGAGAATGCAGAAGTTTTCAAACTTTGAAAGAAGTTTTAATTTTCAAAAGCTCTATGGTCAAGAACCAACCTTTAACCACACTGTGATAAGTTTACTGCAAATTAAGCCTATTATTGAAGGGCTTGGTCATCCACAGATGGATTCTTAAATCACTAAAGCAACGTTGAATCTCAAAAACAATGACTCCTTTTGACTCCTTTGATGTTTAAATCTATAATATCCAATCTTGAGACCTTTATGTTTATGAAAGCTCTAATCATTGAATTTTGGGCCACAAAGAAGGCACCAGGACAATGGAAGCTTGGGTTACTAAAAGTACTTCCAAAGAAAGATGACCCTGGAAAGTATCCCTGAAATTAACAAGGGATCATGCTCCTTGAAGTAGCTTACAAAACTATTGCCAAAATCATTCATGAATTTCTGAATCATTGGACTATGAAACGAAATGTGGCTTCTGTCAGAGAAAGATGGAATGATGCAGTTTTTGCTGTCTTGCTATGAAGAAAAGGTGTGATCAGGTACCTCTTAGTTACTTTGATTGGTGCTAGAAAAGTTTGGTGTAAGTCAAAAGCTATTGACTTACAAACTCTTACATTATAAAAGCCCTTTATGAAAGTATTACTGTTAAATTTACCATTGACTCAGTTTTTCATATTCTGGAATGTGACATTGGAGTCAAGCAAGGGGATGTTCTTGGCCTAATTCTATTTTCCATGGTTATTGCGGCAATCGTAATTACCCCCAATATATTTTCTGTACAAAAAGTAATTTAATCTTAGCTGGTCAGAAACCTAATGCAAGGGGAGAAGATTTTTTTGGTAACTCTGAGTACGTTGATGATACAGCTACTTTGTTTTGACTACAAAGAGAGCCCAATGATCGATGCACCAAGCATCTACTCACACTAGCAGATTTAGAATGGAACTTCATGCTGGTAATTTTATACTGGTGGATAAACCTTTGAAACAGAAATTTAGTTAGTGAGATATCGAAGTGTGCTCTACAAACAGCTGATTTTCCTGATGTATATAAATCTTAATGATAAATTAAGAAAAAAACTAATCCTGTAAAAGCAAAGATCCCCACGACATATTCGTTTAACCAAACTATATCTGAAACAAAACAATTTGTTAGCAATTCCATTTGCATCATGAAAGCTGAAAAATATAATGAAAAACTACGCGCTATATTAAACCTTCTACAATTTGAAAGAGTTGTACCAACTAGGAAGAATGCGAAGAATCCTATCCTGAAAGAAGAAGAACGCATAATTAAATGTTTATCGAGTTTAAAAGAGAAAGGAAAACTATAGTCTAATCTTTTTAATAATCTCAAACCGATTGGAAGTCAACCTCCTCGTTTGTATGGGCTGATAAAGGTACATAAAAATGATTTTCCAGTTCAAAAAGACGTTATCAAGAATAAATGCTCCTTGCCATGTGATTTTCACTCTGAAAAAACTCAAAACTCTCCTCCCATCATTAAAACCCTCAAGTGATAACCCCTTCAAAAGCTGGTTGGTCTACCAAATCAAATGTCCACGTTGTAATGCGTG
>JAUEKX010401434.1:0-18146 GCA_031834005.1 Dendronotus venustus
AAAAAAAATTTTGGGGGGGGGGCCCCCCCCCCCCCCCCCCCCCTCCCCCCTATGACTACGCCTCTGTACAATCCTAATCATTTGAAGTATATTTTATTCTGTTAGGAAATCTTGTTTACTTTATATATTAAGAATGATCTTTTTATTTCGATGTCAAGCCAAGTGATATATTTTTTGCTTCTACTTTGTTATTCATTCTATAAGAGAAAAAGTACTCGTGAGTGATGAAAACTCGCTTGTCCTGTTCCAGTGGAAATAGGTTTTTGACTTCGATGAACAACAGGCACAATATTAGTTGAGTGTATAGCGGGAATCTTCAAGCCTCAAGCCTTTTTGTTTCCATCTCATATCCCATGGACTTCATAATTAGATTCCAAAGTTGTAAATTTTCGTAAAAAGTTTCCATATCTTCTGTTCTCTCTCGTTCTCTCAGTACCTCATCGTTAATAGCGAGCTGCTTACAAGTATCAATATTTTACTCTTTAACTCTAATACAGAAGATATCCTTTAATTGTTGAATTTTAATCTCATTTAAAAAAGATTTTAATTCTGATTCATGCGAGGTACCTTTAAAGTACTCTCATAAATTCTCAACATTTAACTTTCGCTTTGCGGAACTCAAAATATTTATTATTTTCAAATGCATTTGGATTCTTTAACAAATACTTTATATAGATATGGTTACAATGGGAAAAACTGCCGTAACAACATCCTACTTTTGCCGTCTGACGAAATCTTGTACTTTGTTGCAAAAGTCGCTGTTATATTCAACGATCAACAACAACAGCAACGATTCTATTCGGAACACACTGACGAGATACGATCAATCGCACAACATCCTAACCAATGGATTATCGCTACTGGACAAATATCTGGAGGAGCAGAAGAAGATCTTGGTCATGTAAGAATTTGGGATTCGAAGATTTTGGTGACACTGAATGTGCTAGAACTCGATTCTGTTGGTTTCTCTGTTGAATGCATGGACTTTTGTGAGGTGAGTACAAAACCGAAAAATTTTTCTACCAAATTATGTAGAAATATGTTTCTCGTTTTTTGGTTATGTTAGCTCTAATGCATTGAGCCCACGCTGTACTTGGAAATTATTTAAGTAGAGAAGCAATAAATGTTATATTAACCTTTTAAGTAGCAATGGTCAGTTAGCTGTCTATTTGGAGTTATATTGTGTCAACTCGTCGAGCAGACAACGTTGTGTCTATTTGGAGTTTAAAATATTGTGTTTGTTTCTGGAAGCAGTAACCTTTGACCACTTCAAAATAAAGGTCACTGTTAAAGAACCATACAAAAGTAAACTAAAATTTTAGTTGAATATATTTTAATTCGACAAACACAGCGATTATAAACTACTTAAATTTCTATGTTATCTTAAAAACTGCATTTTTTCCAAAAAGGGTTGCCACTTAAAATGTTAAGCATTAGAAAAAAAAATCTCAACACTTTTATGTATTAACTTGTAGCTACAAGTAATGTATATTTCGTTGGTGTTTATTGTTATTTAAAACATTTTGATTAGTTTTAAAACTCCCTTTTAAGAAAATATATCTAGTGACACTTGTCAATACTTCATATTAGAACGACAATGGTATACGACTTGCAACAGTTGCCACGGGTAACGGAGAATGGTGTCTGACAGTATGGGACTGGGAAGAGGCAATCAAACTTTCAGCGAGTGAATCATATGATGATGAGATGGCAGAGTTGGATATCAAATTTGATCCGAACGACAGCAACTTAGTGGTGACCTGTGGTAAAGAACATCTCTTTTTCTGGGACATCAGTCAACCAGATGCCATCTACCAGATCGGATACTTCAAAGATTACCAAACACCAGAATATGTAACGTGTTTAGGATTTAGTGGAGATAGTCGATTGTTGTCGGGTGATTCGAACGGTGTTGTGCATGTTTGGGATACTCGATTGCGACGTACCATCTCCTCCATCCCGACAACACACACAGGGAGTATCATCACTTTGCACATGCTATCTGGTAACTACATCATGACTGGTGGGGGTGCTGATAAAAAGTTGAACCTCATAAACTATGGTGAAACTGTGCCCACCGAAGCTGAATTCGAACTACCGGAAGCCCTTGGAGGTATTGTTGCTATGGTTCCTGTGTTCACTGGTTATAATGGTGGGGAGAAGAATTTCGATTTTCTTCGAATGGTGATTGGTACAAGCAGCAATTGCATTTTGAATGGTTCCATCAGTGAATCATTTGAATGTATCGTGAAAGGAATTGGAGATGTTCTTCCTGCAGTCACCATCAATTCAGCAGATAACATGTTTGTTTCTGCTGGTGTCGATAACTTAATTACGGCCTGGTCCACTGAGACAAAAGCTGATGTTTGGGAAATCAAGCAAGAATATCCCTGTTCTGCAGCTGATTTTGCGTGTAATGGCACTGTGGTTGCTATAGGAACAACAGTAGGGCGGTGGTTTGTATACGATTCTGCGAATGGTGCACAACTGGCATCTTTTCAATGCGATCGATCAGCAGTAACTTGTATCAGTTTCTCACCTGAAAATGATTACGTGGCGGTTGGCATGGAGTCTGGTATTGTCTTCTTTTACAAAGTAATAAATCAAGTCGACTACAAATACTATGTCAGCAGCAAGGTATGCTTATACATTTCTGATTTGTTCTACTAAAGTTTGAAACTACTTCTAAAGTTCTTTAAGATTTATTTTTTTGTAGATTTTCGTCATTGACACTGAAAGGTTAAAATGGTTAAAAAGATTAAACTATAAGCTAAATTTCATTTGTATTCTTTAGTCGTCACATGACCAGATTACATCTATCGATTGGTCAGTTGATGGAAGACACGTTCGAATCGTTAACAAACGATTTGATGTTATCCATTGGAACGTTGCTGCTCGACGAGTTGAAACCAATCGAAACTTTTTGAGAGATTTGCAGTTCGACACAGAGACATCCGCTATGAGCTATGCAACGTCTGGTGTTTGGTCAGACAACACCAACAACGTTGTGTTCAACACAACCGATCGTACGAGCTCCTTGTTTATTGCTGGTGCAGATAGTGGTGCGGTGCGTCTATACCATTATCCTTGCGATGTCGAAACAGTCAACTATTGTAAACGAGCATACGGGGTAAGATTTTTAGGAGCTGTTATACAAATAGTTGAAAGGTACATTTTTGTCTTCTTTATTAACGACATTCCTACTTACGGGGTAAAATTAATACAGTTTCTGTTTATTAATATACTCTTTTTGATTTTAACTATCATCCAGATTATATAAGAGTTTATTTATTTATAATACGATTTTGATAAATGACAAATAAAAAGTGGCCCACTTAACATAATTAACACAATTTAATTTAACTTTTTTTTCATTTTCAGTTATAGTGTTATTTTTAGTCGAAAGTATAACTATATCAAACTTGGATGAAATTTAGAAGAACGAGTAACATTTTCTATTTAATTTTCAGAGTGTGTACAATGAAGTAAACATTCATAGTTCGCAAATCTCAAAAGTTGCTTTCTTCCTCAATGACCGATTGGCATTGTCGTGTGGTTTGGAGGATTATTGCATCGCCCAATGGAAAATCATTCGCCAAATTCCACCAAAACCAGAAGAGCGACGCTATCACCCACGTTTCGGCGGTAGTGGTGGTGGTGGCGGTGGGGGTGAAGTTCGGGATAGTTTGAATATGTCACAACCATCGCGTCGTACTGGGCCATCATCAAGAAATCCACAAGACACCAAGCGCGAAGGTGATGGATCGCTGTCGAAAGCGCAACTCTACAAACGCGAAACAATGCAGAGTTTGTTGATGAGAAAATCGCTTACTGATAAATAATTTAATAATGGCATGCTTACTCGTCTATCGTAAATATAAAAAAAGCATTCAAAGTCAAGATGTGTCTTATTTACCGGAAAATTGTATTCCTTGCCACATGTATATATTGAAATAGTTAATATTCATTTATTATTTGTAAACTATGTACATAAAATACTTCAGTTACTTCGAAATTCAGCACAATAAACTGTTTGGACAGATTAGTATAATAATTTTTCCCTAACAAGTTAGTGGTTTTACTTTCCCTGTATAAATATTTTTTCTTACATTACATTTTTTCGATCGACGTTTGGGAAAGAAAATTTTTCATTTTGGAACACAATAAAATTAAAAAACTTGGAGTTCCAATTTGCTACTTTCCTGGGATGTTATGGGAGAATTTTAATATATTCGTAAAATTTATCAATTTAATGTATCACAAATATGCATTTATATACATTTTACTTTGTAAATATCATTAGTTTATAAGTTCAAAAATATTCATAAAACAGTATGTGATATAAAATGGCGTGTTTTTGGATTTTGCCTTAATACACATTTTTTATAAAAAACCTACATTAAAATTAAGATGCAAAATCACAGCGTAATCCTATCTCGATAAATCGAACCCCGATTACTCCATAGACGAAAGAAAGAAACTTTCTTTCTTTCGTCTATGATTACTCGAACATGCAGTAGCCCGAACTGTTTTTGAATTCCTTTTGAACCTCCATTTGCCTTTCTTATAACCCCGATAACTCGAACATTCGATAACTCAAAACTATTTTTTGTACCTTGGCTCCAGTTTTGGGGGGTGTACTATAGTAAAATTTATGTGTGCAGTATTTTTATGCGATGGTTTGCAGGCTAATTTGTTTCGCTTTCACTTTACATTACATTTGGTTTCAGACATCGGTTGAAAATTTGCACCTGCATCATCGGTGTTCAATCCTGCTTGCTTGGTTTTTGATAGTATGATCGAGTTTGATTGCTGACTTTATTATTTTTATTTAATACTTTTTATTTTATATTCAACAGGCACATAGTTGGCTTAATTGGCAAAAAGAACTTGAAAACAACTAGACAAACATTTTGAGATATTGTTTCATAATGTTGTGTTTGTTATTAAATTTTATAGTATGCATATTTGCATGTATATAAATATACATAAATTTGGGATCATGTGGGAGTTTTGACTATTAAAATCGAACTCGAAAGAATTTGTGTTAATAAGTAAATTATTTCTAAAATAGTCAGTTTTCAAAAAGTGTTCTATTAAAGTTTATTTAGGACGTCCCATATAGCTAAATAGGATAAATATGAAATTTCATGTATTATACACAAATACAGTTATATGCAAGGTAATAAAGTTTACCGGTTATAGCCTGTTAGCTACAGGAATGACTTTACAAAGTTTCATGTCTTGTTTTGGTATTTTTTTGGGACAATCACATTAAGTGAATATCATAATAAATTAAGAGACATATGAATGTATTTCAAAGAAAAAATATGTTTTAATGAGATATATATATACTATATATATGGGTAAAATGGAAAATAAACTTCTTTGAAAAGCAGCTACAGTTTGTAAAAAATAGGGCATATATATATATATATATATATATATATATATATTATATATATATATACTTAAAATAAAATTCTCTGTCACAAAGAGTCATTTCTTTCACTAGCATATGATAGATACCACCAGCTTCACGTTGTGTATAAATTTCACGTTACCCACATTTTTTAAACTTTCTTTCTTTATTTTTTTCCTTTTGTTTACATATGCTACATTTAAGTAGAATACACCCCAGTGCAAGTAAGATTTCTTCCTCATCCATCTTTTTATCTTCTTCACTCTTCAATAAATCACTTTTAATTTACTTGTGCAATTGTGAACGGCTTGCTTCACGTCATATATATATGTCTTCTAAAACAGCATTTCTCTCTGTCCTAAATATTTTATATATATGCATATATATAGATTTTGTTAGTTTTTAAAGTTTGTTTTTAATATTTTGGACATGCATATACCTATATATTTTCCAACATAAATGGAGAAAATCAAAATTTGTGCTAGTTTAAACCCCAAATTAATTATTATGAATTTTATTTGGTTGGTAATTATTTAGCCAATAATATGTGGTTCCGTCTGTAATATATGTATATACATGGTTATACAATAAGTGTATACATAGCAAGATGGCCTTCTCAGTCCTTTCAAAAATCCATCTAGTGTAAAAAATGCAAAACGTGGTTTTTGTATTTTTAATTTTCAAATTTATAGATGGTTAAATACACATCACTTGACAAAAATGATGCAACAACAGTTTATTTTGATGAATTTGAAAGAAAAGGTAAGCTCAACACTCAAAAGTACCCGTTTTTTATAAGAATACCTAAATTTCAGCTGAGGCTGGATGTGCTTTATGTTTTCACTTATTTTCAGTCTCAAATGATCTTATTAAGCATTCTACATAAATCTTTTTTATCAGGAAATTCTGGAATTTGCTCACTCAGTGCCTATATAAACTGGTTGTATTTGGAGAGGAAAAAATATTATTTTAAAATAAATTATATATATGTATATATATGTAGACTTTCTAAAATCGATGAAGGAGTTCAAAAATAATTATTTTTGGCAAAATCTCAGCCCCAACGTTCTTATAAAAAAGAAAACTATTTTTTTATTCAGAAAAATTTGGTACAGAGAAAATTCGGTGCAATTAGCACAAAAAGCCTCAAATCACCAAATTATAATAGTTCATCCATCTCATATTCCAAATAAACTACAATAAGTTATGTCTACTGCTACAAGAACGGAATGGATAAACTATTGAGATACCAGTGTGACAATTGAATCAAGTGCAATATAGAAACTTCTTTTGAGTATTATTATGAGAGTAAGATAGAGACCAGGTTTCACATCTAAATTATCTCAGTTCTTAAAAAGATTTCCAACTTATAAGCTAAATATTGAATTCTGCGTAACATAAACAATCTAAAAATGAATTCTGTTTTAGATGCTGCAGGTCAACCATCTTTCAATATATGTGATTGGATGACATTATTTTTCATTCATTTGCTTTGGATTATTACTTTACCATTGACATTTTGCTGTTCATTCAAGGTATCATCAAAGTTTCTTTATTATTTTCTATAAATATATGACCATGTTTGGACGGTTCCTGTGTCATGTAAGATGTGACGTAATGCATAATTGTTTGTTACTTTAAAATATTCTAAAAACATAAACATTTTAATATATATACCTTAAACCATTTTAACGAAATCAACTTTAACCCTTTAAGTGCCGTTATTAACTATGGTTACCTATAGTTAACATGCGGAAATTACATTTATTTGCCGAATGATTTTTATAAAGTGTTCGCTGTATTGCCAAAAGTTTGAAATTGATGAAAAAATAAGTCATGTAAAGATAAAGACCGATTATTTGGAGTCTTTCTTTTTATATTTCGAAAGAAAAGAATTTAAACATGTTTTATTATTCATTTTAAAATGAAAGAAACTTTTACTTTTTTAATCATGACATAATTTATACAGTACAAATACTAAAATGATATATATAGACTAAAGTTGGTAGTATTCCTTGAAGCATGTCCAGGATATCCAAAGTAATTGTCACACTGGTATCTCGAACGTTTATCCACTCCGTCTTTTTAGCAGTAGACATATATTTTCATCCTTAAAGTTTTGGAATTGGAACCTTTTCCGAATAATGGTGTCCATCATAACGTTGGATGCGAACTTCCAGGTCAGGAAAGGACTGAGTGAAGCTTCAACGTACGCTAGTTTAATACTTGTTTAGGTGAGAGATGGTTGTAGTGACATGGACATTATACATCGGCTAAAAGATAAAAGCTGTAGCTCAGCCGAAATTTCTTTAGAAAAAACTGTGTACCTATTTCTGCTCATTTTGTTGTTGTAGACAGGATTTTATTTGAGGACGTTAGGTCTCCACCAATCAAGTACACTTAAAAGAGTGTGGACACACATCAATATTGTCAGCGACTTATGAGGAGATGTCCTCATCGGTTACCTCTTTCCACTCGTTTGCTCTGGATTTGACTGACGGAGTTTCTTTTCCAAGGAAGTGTGGACCGCATAGGTTTGTCTGGTCCACTACATATTCAACGAATTCATCAGTAAAGAAAGGTTCCACGTATTGAACAACGGTATCCAAAGGTTCTGTAGTTGGCCCTGGTATCCCGGTGAAGGGTGGCAAAGAGATATGCAACATGAAAAATACCTTCAGCACTTAAGGGTTAATAAGATTACTATACCATAATTACTAAACTAAAAAAATATTAGTTTATTTTCTTTGTTTCTTTTTAGATTATTCCGCAATATCAGAGATTAATTGTTTATCGCCTGGGTAGAATATTACCTTTAAAAGGACCAGGTATATTTATTTATGATTATTTATATCATTCCTAATGTTTGATTTTGTTCTGTAAAAATTATTTTTTATAAAGAAACACATAACTTCAGTTAGTTAGTTTGCTTGCTCGTGTGATTGCATTTTCTTTGAAATAGATTTATTAACAATAAAAAGAATTATAAAGTATTTATTTGCGATACTTTTAAAACATTATAGTCTTATTGTGTCTTAGATTAGAGAGATTTAGAGACTAAAATATCAAAACAAACGGTCGCTACCGGTTCTGTAAAAATGAAATATTTTACGTGTTGTAAGCGACAAAAAGAAAGACTTGTTGTGTCTGGTTTTGCATTTATTGATAACCGTTTTGCTTTTCAATTCAAGGTATTGTGGCAGTTCTTCCTGGTGTTGACAAATTGAAATACGTCGACATGCGTATGAGAGCTTTTAAAGTACCACCACAACAGGTATACATAATATATATTTTATTTTTGATGATGGTTATAGCAAACTTCTGCATACTGTTATTTGATTTGATTCAATATGCTTTATATCTCATATAAAGCTAAAAATAAATTGTCAGGCTTTAAAACAATCAGTCACCATTTTTCATCTTTTTATTTCCTTTTGCAAGATTATGACTATAGATAATGGAATGTTCAAATTAGGTGCAGATGTACAATATCGTTATGTCGATCCAATCCTAACACAAACCATTCAGGATCTGGATCATTCGCTACGTGTCAGTGGACAAGCCTCTCTTACCTCTATCATATCAACACAAGAATTGCAGTTCGTTAAAAATGAGAAACAATTTCTCGAACAAAAGCTTCAGGTTTGCTAAATAATAAATTAACTATATTTGAGACAATGTATTTTTGCATGATGAGGGGGAGGGGGTGGGTGGGGGTGGGTGGGGTGGGTGAGTCTAAAATGGCAAATTTAGCGTGACGTAATTATTGAATGTTCCCTTAAACAAAATTTAAACAAGGAAACTTTTTTAAAACATCCTGCAATACAAGGTACGATAAAGTTATGCAGTCTACTAAAGTAATGCTCTTTTCTTTTTTACTTTTAGAGTCATCTTAACAAAGTTGTTACTGGATGGGGTATTGAAATAGCTCGCTTTCAAATGTAAGTCCAATTATTCTTTAACATTAGATAATGTTGAATTAGTGGTGAGTTATTATATTTTCAATTTTATTGACACCTGTAATTTTTGTCATCGTTGAGTTAATTGTGTTGAAAAAATGAAAGAACGACTGGCAGAAATTTACATGGTGGCAGTTTCCCATGTTTTTTAATTCAAAAAAACTATATAATCGACTATGACATGTCATCAGAACGTGTTTTCGTTCCAATTACAAAAAGATCTTGAAATTTGAGGGAAAATAATGGATTTATTTTATAGAAAAATGATTCTAATCATTTTATTGGATCATGTGAACTACTTTTAATTTTTTTAAATTATTCTGATGATAAATCAATTACGTAAAAACGCCTTTTTTTAGAAATTGTTTTCGGAAGGTTTCAGTGTGAAAATAGGAAATCAAGACAACTGTATGCATCTATGATAAAGAATTAAGAGAATTTCGTTAATTTTGTTTTAATTTCCATGAATATACCTTGAATTAATGTAATTTATCTAAGCCTTTCTTTTTAACTTAGTGAATACGCAACGATTTTGAAAGAAAGAGGTGTGATGGTTCCACAAACAAACGAAGATGATGATGAAGAAGTTGATGGAGCTGCTATGATCATGAATTTGATTAAAAGTAAAGAAATTACCAAGATTGGTTTTCATGATATTTTACGTACTGGGCTTCTGTAAAAAATGTATCACCCATGTACGATAATGTATGTTGAACGATGAAAAGAAAGTCACTACTTTAAAGAAACTAAGTTTCGCGTGAACTAAATTTCTTCCGCGAAATTTAATTCCACCAAAATGAAGAATTTTTTTCATCCTGAGAAATTTGATTCCCGCGAAATTTTTCACTTTTAGCCGACCGCGAACTTTTTTTTAAAGTGAAATTTTGATTATTGGGTTTGAAAACTTAAGGGAATTGAAACATTTATGGAACAATGTTGTCTTCGTATTTTCTTTGCATATTCTTACTATTCAGTCAAATCGATTACAAGTTTGTTTGATGATTTCTATCTTACGTGTCTAATCATTGAATTTCTTGACTTTAATAGAAGCAAAGAAATACCCGTATGTCTTTACTTTATGCAATTTTTTCTTTGCAGGAGTTTGTTTATCAATATTTGATATTTTGAATATATTTCACTAATTATTATGATTCCAGGCCTCCCACACGTCTTGTATTTCCTGTATTTGGCAAAAGTGTCCTGTATTGTCCTGTATTTTGATAGTTTCTCCTGTATGTCATGTATTTCTGAATTCCTGTAATAAACTAAATGAATTGGTTATATAGTACAAATTTTAGAAAATATGTGATAATATTTATATTTCCATACGTGCTAAATTTTTTCTGATTATGATAATCATAGGCACTGTTTCTATGCTTCTTTTGTCTTTTTGCTTCAATATGCTTCAAATAGACCTTTCACCTTCAAATTTGACAAAACAACAACATCCCAAGTGAAGATGCCTACATGACTTTTTTTTTCGTATTAATATCAACATATTGTGAAATTATACTGTGGCTCTTTGTTTGTTGGCCATTGTACAGCTAACGATTTGCTGGACAACTTCTGCGAATTTATTACTTTACTATTATATTAAGTTAGAGCTCAATGCGTCGTATCTTTTGGCGCTTGGAATGAACCGTCCCAATGTAAATAAATCTTTTGCTGGAAAACAGAGAACTGAGTTGATGGATACCGATTTTACATCCTTAACCTGTCAGCTGCTAGAACAGAAGATTATAAAGAAGTCTCTTCAATAACTGACGTTACATCGCATTTTTTGTTAAAACATTGTCAAATGAGATAGTTAAGTCCAGATCGTGTACTAGTTCGCATTGTTTAACAATTTGAAAGAAAATTTTCTGGTAAAGTTGTCATCATTACCTAGATTTAAAAGTAAACATGATGTTTGAGAGACCGAGAGATATCAGCGAATCACACAAGCACTAACTTATCCAATTACAAAAATTCACATGTCCTTAGTTTTAAATACTGTTCATAACTTCAAAGATTTTGTTCTTCTCCCACAAAGTGGTAAACCCAAAATCCATATCCTGCATGACAAATCAACCAAGCTGATTTTTTATATTACATTGCAAAGTTTATTGACAACAAAGAAAACATTTCAAGTGGAAAATTATTAAATTAACTCAAGTGGAAAATTATTACAAGAATAAAGAAGATCACAAGGCAACATGACAGTTTTGACAGTAATAATTGAAATATTTTGTTCAAAAAGCGACTTATAATTACAGATTGCTTTGTTCTGTGAATTGAAATAATGCTTTTTGGAAATGTCAGTTTACAGACTACTATTTTGGATTTATGAACTTTGTTATTTCCATGCAGACCAAGCCAGATATGGATACATGGGCTAGAGCTCTAAATACAAAATTGAGCCCCTTGGACAGCAAATTCTTGAACCAGATGGCTACTACCTTCCTTCAAGCGTCTTGTGTTTCTTTGGTCAACCAATTACCAATAGAGAACAAAATCGTAAAGGATGCCCGATATCTGGTATGCGAGAACGAAAAGCAGGTGTCAACGCAATCAATCGACTCAGCCTATTATTGGGAAAGGCTCTTGGTGATACTGCAATACAAAGTACTTTGGATCGAATTTTAAAACAAAATTTGATCTTTGTGATAAAATCAAGCAAGGTTACAGCCTATATCAGATGGAAAAAATCCCTGAAAACTTCTTGGAAAGAAAAGATGTGAGCAGAATATCAAATTCGTTCCAACAAAAGTTGGTCAAAGACTACATTATCCAAAATGTGGGAGTGTGCAATGTAACGGTTACGAAAGAACTAATGAGATCATGTGAAGCCTCTCGCACAATATACGAGTACTACCTTAGTAACCAGAAGAAGAAGAAGAAGAAACAAAGAAGAAAGCTCTAGGCGACCTGAGTAAAAAGAAAGAGTCGATTAGTAACCTGGAGATAGAAAGAAATGTTTTAATACAAATAATTAAAGTTACAGATACCTATATAGAAGAAGCTAACGTCGAATTGGAAACTTTGAAAAAGGGTAAAGTTATCAGCAGAGATAAATTGATTTTATGCTCAAAGCAAGATCAGTATGGACCTGAAGCTAAACTATCTAATGAACTAAAAGTTTTAGAAACGAACCTGAAGTAATATTTTAGCATGTTAAACTGAAGATAAGCTCGTTGATATTGGTTCTTTATTGGTTGTTATTTTTTTTACTAACCAAATAAATTTTTTTTGAAAGGTTTGTTACTTGCTTTATGAGAGCTTTTTGCAAATATATGTCCTGTATTGTCCATTTTCTTTACCATTTGATGTCCTGTATTTCGGTTATATTATGCATAACCGACTGTGGGAGGCCTGTAATTCAATTTTTTCCAATATTAAGTTATCCGCAAAATTTAATTCTCGCGAAATTTAATTCCATTTATAAAGGAATCACATTTATGAAAAAAAAAGGCAATTGACAAATTACTTCTTTTGTTGCATTTTGAACTGTTAAAATATATCTTAGATATTTTTTGTTCATTTTTTCCAAGCTCTCTGTATTACTAATCATATATGGGTGATACATTTTTTTGAGAAATTCCATTCCGAGATATTTTTAACGCGGATAATGTCGTATCAAAAATTTCAAAAAGTTTCAAAAACTAAACAAGAGATAAATGGTAAAAACAGAAAAATAGATTTACTGATATTTTTCTCAAATTACTGTATTGTTTCCTGGAAACATTTTCTACATGATATTTACCTTTTTCTTTCAGATGTTGTGTTTCCAGAAGGTGATCAAAACGTTTTGCCTGGATTAATGATGCCTAACATGACGTCATTGTTACCAGCACCAGCATCACAACAACAGGAACAAGTTCAACGTACATTACTCACACCAACAGAACTGTTTGCTATTGCAAAGGATGTTGTAAACGAATCGTTGTGTAAGGAGATCAATGCTGTTTTCCAATTCAATATTCAAAGTGCTAATACAGCTACCACAAAAACATGGATAGTAAACGTTAAAGACAGCCCTGGTTTTGTCACAGATTTACCGATGAATTGTATGCCTGATGTTACTTTTCGGTTAGACGAGAAGACCTTTCAAAATATATTCTACGGACAAATTTCTCCGAAAGCTGCGTATATGAACAGTACTTTGTCTGTTAGTGGAAGCACAATTGTTGCTATGAAATTAGAACTACTCATCAATAGATTGAAATCTATGTAAACAAAATCTTACTATGTAATACTTATTATTAATATTAAAGCTTAGGTCAAACGTGTCCAACATTTCATCCCACATTGTAATTATCGGTGTTGAATGAAATGTTGGACACATTTGACAGAAAGCAGAATTTAAAAAAGAAGAAAAAAACTTTTTCATCCAACAATATGTAAAAATGATGTCATTCTATTGCAATCGAATGTCATTTCGAATATCAAAGCTTTGAATTTCGATTAGAAAAGTAAACAAATCGTGTTTTGTATGTCAAATCACAGTTTCAGTGCAAAGATGACCCACGAAGAAAATACGATGAGCGATCTCATGCATCTGCATGTCCGTCGCCATCTTGAGATTTTTTCGAAAGAGAATGAATGAACATGTTTTGTTTTTCATAGAAATAAAGAATGAATGAACATAGGTGTTGGATGAAGTGTTGGATGAAATGTTTTATGATCGTTTGACCGGCACAAAATTTTCATCCAACATTCATCCAACGAACGTCCAACAAACGTCCAACACGAAGATAAAATATTGGACACGTTTGACCTAAGCTTAATATAATATATACATTTTTTTTATTAAACTTAATGTTGCTTCAAAAGTTAGTTCTGAAAACAATTTATGGGAATCCTTTCTCTTACTTTTCTTAATCACCCTTAAAATGTAACAAAATGTAATTTTGCAATTTCATAAATCAATCATAAATTATAAATCAATAAACTTCCTTTTTTGGCCAACACTAAGGATCTTTTTATTCACTTTAAAAGCTCGAAAATACTTTAAAAACACTTTGGTTCTGTTCTATGATCTGTGGAACGAAAATATCAGTTCTGAGATGAAATAACAGTTCGAACGAAAAGTGTATTATCTCAGATAATTTTTTTAAATTATTTATTTTAAGGCACCGTAAGTGTTTGAATAAGCGCCCTTTTTTAATTATTTATCGACCTTTCTTTTTATTTCACGTTTACTATTGTAGAATAAAGCAACATTTCAGAAGCATTACAGAAGAGAAAATTAAAACAAAGTACTCTCATTTTGAGCTTCGATATGAAGAAGATAAAAAGTTCTGCAAAAGACCTTATTTATTAGAAAGAGAAAAATCGTAAAAATATGTTTTTAATTTGATCTAAATAGCCTCCCTCTTTTGGTTACTTTCGGTCATTTACAGTACTTACAAATAATTATTTGTTATCGCACAGTGCTGTGTTACAATATGGCACATATTTTCCGAGTTTTCTTATATTTCCGCAAAGAGAAAATATGCCATTTACGGATTTATCATTAATCGCTGGAATATTAAAATAAAATATTCGATTTGTAGAAAAAGTGTTCGATTTTTTCATTTCCAACTTCCAAAATAATCTATTCCAATAACAAACAAGAAAATCATCTGTTAATTGAGGATAACGAAAATATATTTAATTTTTTATGGTTTAGATGTGGTTATTTACTTGGCGTCGTTCTTGAAAATAAGACTTTTTAACAAATTGATTTGGTTTTTATTGATTATTGATTATTTATTATTTAGTAGCATAGGATTTTTAAATTGCGTATATTTTGTATAATAAAATTATTAAAAAGCACTAATATTTCAGCAAAAAAAAACAACAACTTTAGATTGTTTATTGACGTTACAAAACCATTACGACCTTTGAATTTTCATTAGAATAAAAGATGAACATATTTTTATTAGGATATTCTTAATAATGTTTCGTCCTTTGGCATAAGTAAGAACATTCTTATAAAAAAGCGTTTGCGTTCAAGTTGCTAAGTAAAATATTTCTAAGCTGCATTTTACGCTCGAGGGTAACTCATGAGTATAAATTGATTTCCATTGGGCTACTTTTCTGCTTTTGGCGCGTACTTGAAAAATAAAATAAAAACAAATATGGCAGCTGCTTTATTAAATCCAAATAGATAAAGGTCTCCTGCCAGTTATTTCTATGGGCTCTAATAATTACTCCAAAGCTAAAAGATTTTAAGATTTATTTCAACTCAAAGGATGGTAAAGTTAGTTGGCAATGGAAGTATATTAATAGAAAAATAGATCATTTTGATACTTAAAACATATTTTATGATTTTCTATTTATATGCTTATATATTTAAAAAGGTAAACTATTTACATAAGGTACCAATAAAAATCAAGAAAAAGGGCTATAAGATTTATTTTACTTGCCATCAAAACTTTTTGAATTATCCGGAGACCAATCTAATTGGATTATAATTAATACCAAATCTTATTGGAATCAAACCCAAGTATGCATTGTAGGAGGATGCACTATTATAACAATGATGTAATTATTGAAAATGCTAAAACTTGATTGGCATTCACAAGCTCGTGAGCAAAACGACGCTTGAAAAAGTAGAACGAGTTTAACTTTTTTTCATGCTCGTGAGTTTGCTCATGAGCAAAGAAATCCGCCGGGACAGCGGTATTTCGTAACAACTGCGCATGCGTCGCTATAATGCTCTCCAGCATTTTCCGCGAGCGAACCAAAAAAAATCTTTGGCAGCCATCTTTAATAGTGGCAAAAAACGAAAACAAAAGTGGCGGGAATTCACCATTATTGTCAAATCCTGTTCTGCCTATGGCTGTCAAAATCGTTTTAAAAAAGAAAATAATATTCATTTTCACAAATTTCCTTCAAATCGTGAATTATGTTCCCGTTGGATTGTTGCTTTGAAGAGAGAAAGATTTTCAGCAACAAAGTATTCATTTGTTTGTAGTACTCATTTTCTTCCTACTGATTATGTTACCAGTGTACATGATCTAAAACCACGTCTTAAACCAAATGCAGCTCCATCTGTTTTTCACTTTCCAGAGAAAGTGATAAAGAATATCACCAACAAAACGACCACTTCCAGAGACCACCCCAGAACCCCAACAATCTGAACCCATAATTGAGGAAGAGCTTGTAGATCCACCACAACCAAAACGTCTAAAATTAATACCATCCCCAACGAAAACTAAATTGCTCCGGAAAGTAAAAACTTTAAAACAAAATATCAGACGAAAAAAAAAATTTGACGAACTTAACAATATCGTTTCTGATTTGAAAGCAAGAAATTTCATATCAGAGGACATTGCCAAGATACTAGAGACAAATTTCCCTGGCATGACTAAAGAAATTTTACAATCCGAATTAAAAAATCAGGCTCGTCCAGCACAGGGTAAACGTTACAGCGAAGAGCTAACAAAATTTTGCATTAACCTTACATTTTTATTCACCCAGAGCCTATAACTTTATGAGAACTGTTTTATCGTTACCAGCTCCACGTTCAATTTCAAATTGGACTAGTTCAGTAAATTGTGAACCTGGTTTTTCCATGATGTTTTTGAGCATTTGAAAGAAAAGGTTCAAATAAATGAAAACTACAGAGACTGTGCATTGATGTTTGAATCGATGTAAATTAAGTCTGGTTTAGTATACAATCACAACAAAGGTGGCTATGAAGGATTTGTTAATTTTGGAGAAAACATCATTTTATTAGATGTAGATAAAGTTGCTTCAGAAGCTCTAGATTTCATGCTTGTTGGGTTGAAAGAACAATGGAAATTCCCAGTGGGATATGTTTTATGTAAAAGTATAACATCTACAAACTTAAAACATTAACACAAAATGCATTACAATTGTCTTTCAGTAGCGGGTTAATTGTTCATAGCATTACTTGTGAAGGAGCAGGTGCCAACATTGATTGTATGAAAAAGTTAGGCTGATCGGAGCAACTCTTTCTGAGATTGATGGTACCATCCAGTTTGAGAGACATGATCTTGGTTTTATTCCTGATGTATGCCATATGTTAAAACTAGTACGTAACGCTCTTGGTGACATAAAAGAATTTCTTGATCAAGATGGCAACATTATTAAATGAAAACATATTAAAATTCTCCACAACTTACAGGAAATTGAAGGTCTCAAATTTTTGCTAACAGGTTGTCAAAGGGCCATGTTGAATTTCAACGTCACAAAATAAATGTCAAGATTGCTGCTCAGACTTTAAGTTGTTCAGTTGCCTTAAATTTTTGCCTCACTACTTCCCGCAATAGAAAACCCAGAGTTGCGCATCTAGCGCTTCGCGCTTATATATCTATGTACTAGGCATGGTGTGTCCTCTGAATCCTGTGTCTTATCTTTAGTTAGGCACGTTTTTTTGTTTATGTTTACGTGTTGGGCACATACCGTGGTAAAAATGCATCCAGTGAACTGTTCTGTAAATTAACTGTTGTTTTTCACGCGCAAAGTGATATAAACTTTATAAGCATAATTTCTTATAAGCATATTCCATTAAAGACATCTTTATAACAGACCGTCTGTTTCGCCCAATCTCAGGGCTCATCAGCATGCCTAGGACAAAAAATCCAGACATGGACAGACCCACAACATAAATAAATTTAATTTCAAATAATAAAAGAATAATAATTCTGTCAATAAAAATATTGTCATTATATAGGAGATGTGCAATCCAATCCAATGTATTCTCATCTAGCCCAAACAATAGAATTAGGTTGTTGAGGACAACCGGGACAAGGATAGCTTGATATACTTTTCAA
>JAUEKX010401545.1:0-18145 GCA_031834005.1 Dendronotus venustus
TATGCCGCCTAAAGGCTAAATGGTTTTTCAGGGCTAGCCACTATAAATATTAGTTATTATTATTATTATTATTATTACAAGTTGAGCCTTTTGTTACTATTCTTTATTTTGTTTTATAGTTCGTATAAGCAATTAGCAAGTTGGTTAAATGATATGGAAATTATCCAACATTTGTTTGGTCCAAATTATCATGTTGAGGTATGTTTTGTTATTTTTACTGTTCAATACACTACAAGTTATATTATAGCTTGTTATAAGAACTTTTGGTAATGGTTTTTTAGACTTTTTTTACTTAATAAAATTGAAAAAGTTTGCTTCAAATATAATGATGCTTGGGAAGGCGTTAAGGCTTCACAAATTGAGAAGCTACTCCGCATTTTTTCATTTGTTTAATTTTTTTAGGTAGGTCATTTGTTTATAATTATATTTACTTTTTGGTTTAGTTGATCAAACAATCTCTATTTTTATTGAATTTCCTTGCACAAGAGAAACAACTACAAAAATCACATTTGGATTGTATATGGAATGCGGCCCAGGTTTTGCTTTAATTAATTTAGATATTTTTATTGTAAAAATACGTCAAACTTTTACAATTATTAACCTATATTTGAGAATTGTAGTTATATTTTGTAATTATAGAGTTATAGTTTCATTTTTATGCTCAGCACACATATTTCTTTGCCTTCAATTCTTTCAAGATGTATATGTACATAAATGTGACTTTCCAAAATGTAACTGCAAACGTTATTTTCATTCAATATTTTACAATCAAGCATATTTAAACATTTAATTTTCTTACTTTTTGCTTAAAGAGGTCAAAACACTATCTTATACCATATTATAAAACTTCTATATAAGGAATTTCATCACCTCTGTTAAATAATTTTTCTTGTTTTTTTTTTTTTAGCTCAAACACATTAGTAGACATGTTATGGATATTTTAATCACTCTGACAAAGGCACTAGACCTAGCTTCTGTCCAGCACTTACTTGAACTGAATGCTATGCTGCCGATTACAGCACATACAAAACAAACATTATTGCTCTCCTCATTGCTCACTAGAAATATCTGGTCAGCAGGGTTGACTGGTTACAATCCAGAGAAGAAAATCCAACATCCTGTACCCTTGAAAAAACCATGTAAGTTCTTTTCCCCAGCAACTATTTACTTTCATAAATCAATCAAAATCCTTCAACCTTCAAACTTTATTAATAAAACATAATATGCATATATATAATAATAATGCCTTCTGCTGTATGTTGCCTGAATGTTGAGTAATAAACATAAACAAACACAAGCCATTCCAATAACAAATTTGATCAATAACTTGTTGCATTCCTATGAAAAAAATTAGTTTACCTCTCTGTTCGATATATTTGATAACAGATCTTGCAATGTTTCACTGTAAACACAAAGTTTTCATTCCAGCAAAAATGGACCTGATTATGAGGTGATTTGCTTCCTAAAAGCAGCTCTCTTATAAATACTAATTTTCTATTTCATTTTTTAAATTCTAAAAAACATTTAATCAACTTATTTATGTTAGTCCTACCAAAGCCAATTGGATTGAAACAGTTGAATGTGAGCCCTATACACAGTCCATACTTGAGTAGTGATGCAAGTACGGATGAAGAAGTACCTCCTATCCATCCACAGCAGTTCCTCCCAAGTCCTGCTATTGAGCAATTACATAGGTTAGTTTTTAATTTTTTTAAACGTTCTAATTTACTCTTTTCTTTTAGTCGTGTTTTTTTTTTTAGTTTTTTCTTAATCTTTTGAGTTTCTTTACCTTACTATCTCATGTGTTATTAAATTAATTTATTAATGTCTTGTGCTGTACTGGCATTTATTAAATTCCTACTAAATTTTCCATGAATAGTTTGGACTTGAAGATCAGTGATGTACAAATGAACGCCATGTTGCCTATATCACCTAGTCCACTGGAGACATCATGTTTGGTGACAAGTCAGGAGAGTGATTTAACTACAGAGGTTGATGATGGTGCAAGCTCCATGAACACTAATTGTAGTTCAGCATCTGAACATGATCAAGATATGGATGATTTAGATGAAGAAGTATCCCTGGCGATTGCAAAAGAAACTTCTACTTGTGTTGTTGAAGTTGATGAATCATTATTATTGACAGAATTTGATGTTGATTCTTTGTGTGAACCAGGAAAAACACTGCTTTGGGATTTGATTCAAAACCCTCAATTTGTATGAACACACTTTTACCTTTGTAAATACTCCAAAAGAGGTGTACCAGTTTTTTCTTGCTAGAACAATATCATTATGATTAAAAGACGTATACCCTAACCAGTTTGATAAGAATATATTGTAATAATGTGACATCTTGATATAAGATATTTTACTTTTAGGGAGCTCATAATGAAGGTCTTATAGACGAGGCGCAGAAACTGTTGTGGCAATTGATATGCTTCTCTGGAGACAAGAAAGTTCGAATGGTTTTTATAAAGGGGTGTTTGGATAACATCAAGGAAAATAAGTATATTATGCTTATAGTTTTATTATATTATTGTAGTAGTGTAAAAAGTAGACATTTTTGAGCTTCTAGGGGTTAGCCCCTTTAATTGAGTGAGCTATAGCAAAATTTCATATTACTTTATACTTTCAGGGCAGTAATTCTATCATTTAAAGTTTTACCAAAGATTTTGAGCATGTTTCCACACTCTACCAATACTAATGATGCTCCCAAGTTGTTGCAATGGGCTGTTAAAGATTTAAATCTAATGAACTGCTTTTTCGACAACCTCAAAGAGTTTATTGTGACATGGATCAAAACTGTAAATTTTTGTGAAAGTGAGGAACTAGTGATTGATGTGGATGAACAGATTCAAGCCAGACTAGACTTCTTAACGGCGATGTACTCCAATGATATCACTCCTGATCATTTTAGTAAGTGATGTATTGATCTCCAACAACCCTTACATCATCTATAAAACTCTCATGTTTACTTAACCCCCTTTTGCTTCTTATTAGTTTTATTACAAAAGTATATGTTGTGCATATTTTTAGTTTGTGAAAAGCAAGAGGTTTATATTTATTATTATAACGAAATGTCATCTAAACATCTCATACATAAGAAAAATATGTATTGAGTATAATTTTATAATTTTATTATTCAGGATTAACAGTTGATCAGATTGATTGTTTATGGGATTGTTTGGTATCTTCTTTACCTGATAACCATCATTGTCTCATCTTGAGTTGGTTACTCAAACAAACTAATAGTGAAGAACTACATGCTCTTGGTTTAGACTCTTTCAAGCATATCTTTGTTAAAAAGGTATTTTTTAACATTTTACTTGCTACTCCTGTTATGTTTTCTGGATTTCTACATTTTAATATTTTACATTTTAATACAAAATTTGAAATTTCTGGTCATTTTATTTTGGAGAATCATGTGTAGCAAAAGCAAACGAATGTTAAAATCGCGAAAATAAAAGGCTGTTTTTATACAATAGTTACCGAGATTTGCTGTAAAGTCTTTTTTTATTGTTGTTTTTTTTCTTAGGGTTAATTTTATAGAAAAACAATACAGTGTAATTCCGATAACTCGAACTGTTTTTGAATTTCCCTTGAAGCCTCACTAAGCCATAACCCTGATGACTGTAACTGTTTTAATGCGGGTTACATAATAAATTTGTTGTCCAAAGAATTTCATAAATTATTATTCAAATGAAAATTTCCTTTCCAGCTCCCTCAACTCAATGCAGAGAAGATGACATTGACTGGTTTGAATTTGTTTCAAAAGTTATTTGCATTAACACGATTATCAAATGCATCGCCATTTACACAAGAAGTTGAAAGTGAAGAAGTAGGTATCCTGTGTGATAATATCATATCATTGTTACATTGCCGCAGCTCTGCCTCGTTTTCGTTAGTCCGGATACCTGAAGTTCGTTTGTACTAAAAAAGTCGATTTGAAAAGCTTTCCATTTGGATTGCTCAAAAGATGAGAAATATTTCGTACCTGTTGCGTTTTTACCTTAAGTATAAAAAATATTATTTTGTTATAAAGATATCTTCTCTCAAGGAGTTGGTCCTACATTAATTATTTTTTTAGAATTTAATTTAACATAAAAACGAGACTAGATAATGGAACTATGACATATTTTTAGTTCTAAATATTTTTTTAGTCCATGCTTGGTACACAACAGTTGTGGAATATTGCATTGAAAGCAGAGAAGAAACATGTAGCGAATGAAACAATGAATATTTTGAATCGTTTGTATCTTGCAGGTAGATTTTTCACAGATTGATATTTCTATTCCACGAAAAGAAATGTTATTTATATCAAAACCTTTCAATTGTAAAAATTATTTCAAAAAGTGAACTTTTGAAAATAGTTTCTGCGAATTTGTAATGAGATAAAGATAAAGATATAAGATATGCTTTTTTTTATCACAAGACCACTTTATATTTTGGAAGCAATACACTTTTAGTTGGTGAAAGTTCCGTTAGAAAAGAGCAAGAATTCATCAAGAAATGCACATCTGTTTTGCAAGAAGCTGTTGGTAATCTTGAAAAAGTAAATATATTTTTTCTATATTATATTTGATGACACCAAACCCTGATTCCAGTTACAAAAAATAAATTAACACAATTTTGAAAAATTACACATTTAATTGACGAAATCATAGTTCATAAGAATCTTTGTTTGTGTAATAGAAGAGAAACAGGGAAGAGCAATCGAACTATTTTCCAATATTTGTATCTTGTTTCAGAATTGTCTTCTTTCTCTGAGAATTATTCAGCAAGTATTGAAAATATTACGAAACCATCTCGAGTCTTACTCAAAACGTTTCGCCTTCCATTTGGAAATGTGGAGGTTGAATGGAAAAAATATACAGAGTCACCAATGTATACGTAAACACAATAATAAAGATCATGTTTTGAAATTACTCTGTCAACCAATGGGAATGACGGAAAAAGTGAGTTTGTGTTTCTCTTTATAATTATCCATTGAGTAGCTATTTTGCGAAGAAGCTACGATTTTAGAATAGAATTTTACGAAAAAGTCTCCTATTTATTTATAAACATTTTAATATATTTCAGTATATATTAAACATTCTTACAATCCCAACAAATACCTCAGATGTGTATACAGAAGTTCAAATTATACCATTCTTGTGTGTTGTATATATTGTTTAGATTACATTCAAAGTACAATCGTCCGATTTGTTAGCTGTATTTCGTGCGCGTGTTACATCGTGGTGTGTAAACGCTGCAAACAAGTCAGAAGAGATACGTAATATGAACAAGGAGAATTTGGCGTTATTGAAACCTCCCTTTCGTCTCATATCTCATGGACATGAGCTCACCTCAGATCTAGATGTGAAAACATTGGGAGAGCTTGGTATAAGAGATCAACAAGTTCGTTTATTTTTACTGTTTTTACCTCAAAATTGGAGTTTTTTGCTGACGTCATCAAAAGTAATGACGTCATAAAACTGATGATTAATTTGTATTATAATTCAAGTGAACAAAAATTTATTTTGTAAAAGCTTTTCGACTTAACGTCATTGTCAGTACAGTTAAATATACCTATGGGATAAATGCTGTTGCCATGGTCGATGTTTTTGTTTCTTTTGATAATCAGTTTAATTTCAAAAGTCTCATACGATATATCCAGTTATTTATTTTGTTATTTGCAGCTTGTCTATGTATCTGTAGCTAACATTCGTAAAAATCGTTTGATAAATCAATCACAGTTACCAGCTTCCCTACAACCAGCACCTAATTTTGAATCTGTTCCCATGATCCAGTTGTTAAAGGAAGAAAACTTTTTACAACTCTTCAAGCTATTGGAAGTGTTGTATCGACTGTGTCAGTTAGATGATTATAAAGACCTATGGGCAAGTATGATTGAAAGTAAAATGGACGATTCATCGTCATCGTGTTTAGAAGATTCGACAGATAGTCCATACGAAAATCCCCATGAACGTGTTAAACCACTCCCTGCTGATATTCTGTTGTACAATGCATGGGATTTGATTCTGTTGTTACCGACGAACGTGGAATTCAAGAATCGTATCGTTGAAGGTGAATTTGAAAGTCTAGAGAAATGGCAGCATGTATTGAGCTTGCAGGAGAAGTTTCGCTTATTATATATTCTTCAGATATTGGACGGATTGACATTACCCTTCCTTAAGTCAAATAAGAGCGAAGAGTTGGGTGGTGATTCAAGTGGTGATTCGGACAGCTCACTCTCTGATGTTGATCCTGAATTATCACCTTATGAAAGTTGTTCTATTGTTTGGGTGCGTAAATTGTTTAAGAGTGGTATGGTGTCGCAGCTTCTCAATCTTTTCCTATGTCAACAACTCGACCCTTCCTGTGATCTTGATGAATGGTCATTAAATGCATTGGCATATATTATTAAAATATTGACGCGTATTGGTTTAGTGAATGTAACTTATGAAGAAGAGAAACCACCATCTTCATCAACAGCTACTACAGCAGGTACTAGTGATATAGAAGAGACAGAAGAACCAACCACAATGTCTACCTCAGTTCAAGATGCTTCGTCTTCAAAAGAAAAAGGAAAAGCGCTTAAACGACACGTCTTTCGTGCAAGATATCGTAGTACAGAGATTGAGAATGTTGTGGTGATACACCAATTCAACCAAGTATTAATTATAATTTTTTGCACATTATTTCGACTGTTACTATGAAGTGCTAACATCCAAATGTTTATGATTTCCTCTTTTTTTTTACTTAAATATTTTTAGTTGTTTATGGACACGTTAGACCTGCTACAAGAGGATGTGTTTATAACTCGAGTTATTTCAATTTTGACGTACGTATCTGAAAACACTGGCGAAACATCACAAATCGGAAGTCAAGATGTTCGTGCTTCAGGTAAGCAAAATCTTTACAGTTAGCGTTAGAATAATACTGTGTTATATTACTCATTCTCACTTTGATTGAATATATATGTAGTATTAGTAATCCCTCTGGTCTTGTATAATCTTCCTATAATTGGTTGGCAAAGTAAATTTAAATTACGAGACCATATTTGCTAAAATATAATTTCTGGAAGTACCATTCATGTAATTTTATCTTTATAGTTGTGTATCATTGCTTATCGTTCATGATATGTTGGGTATCGACACGTCAACATTTACGTAAAGCACTTGTTCAACATGAAATGTTTAGTACTTTATTAGTTCAAATCGTCTTCTTCTCTCCACAAGTAAGTAATCACAAATCTCAAGTGGTTGATTATGTATCGAATCTTTATTGGTGCTGTGGCCGAGTGGTTAAGGCACTCGACTCGTAACCTGCTGGTCAGGGGTTCGAGTCCACCTCCGGTCACAATTGCGAGGATAACCTCTCGTTGCTAATTGCCATAGATTTCCGTTGTAGGGGTTGCGCAACGAAGGCAGGACTCTCATTGATAGCAGTCTAATTAGTACTGAAGAGACTATCCTGGGTAAAAATTCATAAATAAATAAATAAAAAATTATTTTTGTATTCTATTTGTTTCAGATTGTTTCAGAAGTGGATTTAAAAAAATATAATTTTACTCATGATATCTGCCTGTCTCCTTTCGTATACTATTTTTAGTACAATACTTGTAGATAATGAATTATATTTTTAGAAATCTGTACGGACAGAAGCATCACGGGGTATTTACAAACTCTGCGTGAGCAGTGGTCAAACTGTCTTACACAAAGTGCTTAATCTTCTGTTGGGTAAGCTGCAAGAACTCGTTTCACTGAAAAACGAACTTCGTTTGCAAACTATCCAGAGGCTTCAACAACAACAAGTGGAAAAGAATCACCAACAGTCTTGTCATTCATCACTTTCTAATTATAAAGATTACTTTTGGTTAGTGTGTCGTTTGATTGGAAAATATCGCGAAGAAAATGATCAAGAAGAGACAATTAACATCCGTACCGCCATCTTGCAAATTTCAAGTTTCATACAGGAAGATGAAAATGACGATGATGACATCGATATGCACTCCTACGTAGATCATTGTTTGATAGGTCTTCTCCAAGTGTGCACAGCTCTTCTCCAACACGATTTGGAATTCAAAAACTCGATCCAGGCTTACGCATTGATGCGTGATGTCTTTCATAAATGCCTTTTTAATCTTCCACAAAGCTTAGCCGACGATAATCACGCGCGACCACGCTGTGAGACAAAGTCATCAAGGCAGGCGGCATTTGACTTGCTTCTCCAACTAGTTAGCGGTTGTAAGGAATCTTATATGGAGCTTCAGAGTTTGTTGTTAGGTCATCATTCGGTTAGCAAAAAAACTAAAACACACAGTTTTTATGGTTGGAACTATTGGCCTTTGGAACAGGAACGGTCGAATGTTGGTCACGTGGGTTTAATAAACCTTGGTGCAACCTGTTACATGGCATCATGTGTCCAACAACTCTTCATGATTCCCGAAGCTCGTACTGCCATCTTGGAGACTGCAATTTTAAAAGATGCGAAACACTCAAGCATTCTTAAGGAAGTGCAAAAGATGTTTGCTTATTTGCAGTTGAGCATCCGTAAAGCGTACAATCCCAAATCCTTCTGTAAGACGTATAGTATGGATAAACAACCACTAAACACCGGTGAACAAAAAGATATGACTGAGTTCTTCACAGATTTTGTTTCAAAAATTGAAGAAATGTCATCTACTCTTGTAAGTATTGGTTAAATATTTTCATTTTTGAGCTTTGATGTAACAGTCTTTGCTAATATTATTAAAGTTTCCATAGAAGCGTATAAAAGACTTGATTACATAAAATAAAGCATTTTTTGACATGAAATTTATAAAATAGGGTGATTGAACGAAATTTTATTGAGAATTATCTTAATTTTCAATTGTTGATTTTCTTTAGAAAACAATGACACGTGATATGTTTCTTGGTGTTATCACAAACAATGTGTTATCCTTGGTATGTAACACTCTATTATTTTAACGATACGTCATTGGCATGTGTAATTGTTTAACATATGATGTCTTGTTAACATTTCTTTTTCATTGTAGGACTGTACTCATGTTAGTAAGAACGAAGAAGAATTTTATTTCGTTCGATGTACAGTTGCTGATATGAAGAATTTATATGTATGTACCCATACCACCTTGCTCTTTTGAAGTTTATGTTTTCTTTGTATGTACTGCCATATAAAATATACGTTAACAGGCCTCACCAAATTAAGAACAGCGAGCCCTAAAATATAGCCTTTTTTTAATAATCGGGCCAAAAACCAAATTTAGAACAAAATCGGGCGCGTAATAATAATTCAATAGAACTTGTCCTTTTAAACCGCGTCTTCTTGTTCGTAAGAAAGCTTTTCATAATCGATCTCTGAACAAAACTTCCAGCGTGCAGAAACAACATTTTTTTCTTCTGTTTCAAAATAAAAGTCTGATGCAAAAGGCCATTTTTGTTTCACCGAGCACTTTGAGTTAGCCATCGTAAATAATAACGTTAGTTCATGCTAATATGTATAATTAAACTTCTTTGTTTTTATTTGTTTCGAACACATGTATACGAAAAGAAGGTGAGTAGATGACGGTCATCAAATATTGCAATAATTTTCCTTTCGATTTTTACTTTGAATTAATGGAATACTCAAGTTAATTTTCCTTTTCATTAAAAGTATAATGACAGATGTTAATTTTTTCTTCGTTCTTTAGTTTAAACAGTTAAATATTTTTTTCTCTTATATGTCTGGCGCGCCCTATTTTTTCGGGCTCGTGAAAGGACTTTGCGCGCCCGTTACGCGCCCGATGCCGATCGGGCTCGCAATTTGGTGAGGCCTGCGTTAAACGATTTGATAACAACGTTCTCTGCTCGTTAGAAACAGAAACAAACTATTCATTATTTGTCTATCAACATTAAAGCTCAGTGGTAGATTTAGAAGACCGGAACGTGTGCAAAGACTTTTATCTTGTAATGTTTCTCAACAGATCATTTTCTTTTTGCTCTCCTAAACATATGTTGGTCGACGGAAGGATTAAATTAATGTTTTTGTGTGAATTATGTGATATATGCATGCATATCTGTTAAGTGTTCTTCTTTATTTCATTAAAACATTATAACTTTATTGGTTAGGAATCATTGGATGAAGTTACAGTTAAAGATGTTTTAGAAGGTGATAATAAGTACACATGTTCACAATGTGATGCTAAAGTTCGTGCTGAAAAGAGGTATTTATAACTCTTCTATTTCTTTTTATTTGTGTACAACATTCATCTTTAGCCCACTGATTTTTTATCTGTTTTGTATTACCTCAGAGCGTGTTTTAAATCGTTACCAAAAGTGTTATGCTTTAATACGATGAGATATACATTCAATATGGTGACTATGATGAAAGAAAAAGTCAACACTCATTTCTCCTTTCCCATGAAATTAAACATGGCAGCATATACAGAAGAATATCTACTCAAACGTAAAGGAGAAGGTGGTATGTTTGTTCTCTGTGTCCCTATTTTAGAGATTTAGGGAGATAATTTTTTAATAAAAGTGTTTGAGAATTTAAGATATTTGTATTCAATTCCTACAAAAAATAGTTTATTATGTAGAACAGACAATATATTACATTATATTGTATTATAACTTCATATAAATATTTCATAAACAATCATTAAACCTACACCCAAAGAAAAGTTTATAAAGAAGAAGTTTAGGAACTCCTCCATTTGACTAAATATTTGAAATATATTAAATGTATTCATGTATTTTGTTTATAGACCCAGATGAAATACCTGGATATTGGTACAGTCTTGTCGGTGTTGTCGTTCATACTGGAACGGCAGAAGGTGGACATTATTACAGTTTTATTCGTGATCGAACGTCGAAAGAGAATTGTTGGTATCTCTTCAATGATGCAGAAGTGAAACACTTCGATCCCGCACAAATCGCTGCAGAATGTTTTGGAGGAGAAATGACGGTAACTGGAAAAAGCCTCGAAATCTCTTAGATAAATATTCCGCAGGAAATTTTTTTTTAATTTAAGATTAAAAATATCTTATGAACTGATATCTATTTCGCGATTCAATGTGGTATATCTAATTATCAAATATTGTATTATAGACAAAGACGTTTGATGCAATGACAGAGAAATACATGGACTTCTCATTCGAGAAAACACATAGTGCATATATGTTGTTCTATGAACATTGCCAACTTGATAATGAGAATAGATTACCAGATCAGTTGAGTATTCCTCAAGAGTTGCAAGAACAGATTTGGGATGACAACTACCAGTTCCTTCAAGATAAACTGGTGTTTGATCCAACATACTTCAACTTCATTTATCATTTCTGTCATAACGTACCACGCTCTATAAAAAGTGATGTTCTCTTTCACACCGTTAAACTCGCCACATCATTTGTTCTTGAGACGTTGGTTCATTCTCGGGAGAAGGTTCAAATGAAAGGATGGGTGGAATTGTTGATACATGGGTTAGACAGCTCACAGCCTGCCTGTGAGTGGTTCTTGGATCACATGGTAAATGATGATTGGTGGTTGCAACAGTTACTCATCAAATGTCCTGTACAACACATAAGACAGGTTAGATTGAGGGAACGATTGTCTGTATCACTTAATATAACTTAAAATCTTATTGACCCTTATTTCTATTTGTTCGCAGCAATTTCACATTGGTTATTATTATTTCACTTTTAGATGTTTTGTCAGTTATGCTTGATTTCCATTAAAGGCTTAAGGAAGAATTATGTTCATTTGTATACGAAACAATGCGAAGAGTAAGTGTTTCTTTATCTCAAATATTCAAAGTAAATGAATTCATATTTTTTGGTTTACAAGACTCGATGGACTTATATCATAAAAAAATTGTAATATTTCTCAGAGATTGCATGTGTGATGATGAAGGAGGTATTGGATCATGTTCACCTATCACTCGTTTCATCAAATCAATTCTCTCCATGGTATGTTCTTTTATAAAATACTTTCATATTTGTTGCAAAGAAAGAAAGAAACTAGGACTGTAGCTGAGTTGTTGATATATTTAAATAACTTCCTATTAACCTCACTGATGCGTTTAGAAGACGTTTTAGATCTGAATGTTGTATTGTATTGTTTTTTTATTTAGCTTGAAGATAACCTTCGAAGCTACTGTAAAAACTTGATGGAATTGTTTAGTTTCATGTATCAATTTTTATCGTTGGGTCACGAAGAGGTAATTATTTACGTCTTGTGTTTAAAGTACAATAAATATAAAATCTTCTTTCCCATATTTATTCAGCTTTAAGTGCCACTATGAGAAAATCCTTTTTATTTTAGTGTGGCTTCTTATTGAAACTTGATGGTATTTCAAGATTGGTTCATTTTTACAGTTGTTTGAAAGCAGGTGATGTAAGTTACAGTAATACTTCGATATACTTCAATATAATTACACCTCATATTGCACGATAAATTTGTTGGTATAATCTTCTGATAAAAAAATGATGTTTGTAATGTAGTAACTACTAGTTGCATTGCAAGTACTCAAATTATCAGAACTACTTCTATGTTTTTATGAATTTTAATTTGCACATAAATATCATGTCTTGCTTGGCTATGAAATCGTGGACAATATTTCTGGTGGTTATAAAATTGTTTTTTTGTTTATCACTCGTGTTATTTTGTATATATTTCAGCATGAAGCAGCATGTGAAGATGAGGCAGCAGATTGTTGTGATCTTGATGATGAAGAAATTATAACTTTGTTGTCAAATGATGAGAAGTTTTATCCGTCAGCTCTTGAGAAAATGATTGGATCGATTGCATTACTCATGGAAGAAGCAAGAGATGGACCGTAAGTTTCCATACAACTTCTTTTACTATATCAACCTTTTGAAAGGAATTTCATATTTCTTATTGTTTTTAATAAGAAAAGTTTATTGAAGCTGTTTGTACATTAATCAGAAATATTGGTTCCTAAGGCAACATTATATATATGTTGTAAGCGGAAAATCCCTAGTCTTGATGTTATGTTCATTAATCGATCAATCTAGCGGCACTTCAAAACATTCCAATCATGTAATTGTTGCTTGGGTTTTCCCTTACGCTTGGTTTTTACATTCTTAAACAAGTGAGCTTCGTAGTTATGCTAATCATTTTTGAAAGTGTATTATTTTTAGAACAATAAAACAATAAAATCCATTTTCTTGATGAGGATTTGCCACCACTACGGGAAACTGTGATTCTACTCCTAAAAACAAAACACTAAACAACTTCCATAGCGCAATTTGGGGGGAGGGGGCTTGGACCACATCGATAACAATTTAACTGAGAACTATAAAAATTGAAATCTGTTGTATTTTTTTTTTAGTGAATTACATTTATCAGATAACGATATGAATTGTTTTGCTCCTGAAAAGGTAAATTTTGATATAATATACATAGATGTAGTACATTACATAAATGGAAGTTTCAAAATGCACACATATTTGTTCCATGAGACTATTTTCTGCAATCAGATGTGATAGGTAGAACATTTAATAAGGGAACCATCATTTTGTTTAAGTCTTGTGAAAGTTCCACTTATCGAAGCGTAGTTAAATTGGAACACAAGTCTTTTTAACTGTGGTAATTTGTGATGAATTCAAAATATTCAAAACTATTATCAACTTCTACCCATCAGGATTTCTCCTTCATTTATCAAATCACTATGGATATGATCAATTTGCGTCAAACAGCCAACATTATTTTCCACCTCTCATGTTACAACGAACCACTTGCTAATCAAATTGTACAAATGTTGTTGGCATCAGCACAAAAGCTACAAATCGAACAAGCTCAACCATTTTTTAAGTTGCTGTCTTTCTTAACAGAGGTTGGAGAGAATGGGTTACCAGGGTTACCATCCTTCATCGGGATTATTTTACCAAGGATATGGCAAGTACGTGTCAACATTATAAGAATACTTTAATTAATTTTGTATGATTTAGAATTAAAAAACAAGTTGGTTCCAGTCTGTCGTAATTTTCTTATAACAGTATGAATATATTTTTTATAGTCATTGGAATACAATCCTGCTGTTACATTAGATTGGCTTTCGACTCAAGTCCCAAGAAATAAAGTTGTAAGTAAAACAACCAGCTATAACAGTATACAGGAAACGTATTTCTATGTTATGATTTTTTGAGGGAATTAACACTTTTTAACGTTAACACTTTTTAACGTTATACTTTTTTTTCTGCGTAGCAGGAAATTAATATCCTGGGATATTAAAGTGTAATGTTTCTCTCTCTTATGACTTCCTGGATGTCCTCTGGATGTTTTCCTGGATGTTTTCCTGGTAAATATCACATTAAATCATCACATTCCGTTGTGAAACAACTTCGATTCGAACGCAAAACAGAACATGTGAAATTAAAATATTAAAAATCTTTTCTTCCCAATACACCTGACTTTTTGGTAATAAATTCGCCATATTTATTTAATATATAAAAACCATAATTTATTTCTATAAAAATAGCAAAAGCTTTTCGGACTACGTCCGTCTTCAGTGCATAAAAATTATGGTTTTTACACCTGACTTATTTAAACAAAACGCTTTACTTGCATTTCTTATACTTTAAAATAAAATTTTATGATTTATCAAAAATATTATCAGAAAAATTAATCACTTGCGTTGCATACCAAAAAAAAACTGTCTATGCATGGTATCTAGATAGAAAAACTTCATGAGTAATGCAATTGATTGATTGATTCTCAAGAGCTGACAGATAAAATTTCTCATCTTCACATGCTGCTTCATGCCGAAATTTTCGATACAGCTGGCTTAGCAAACTTTCTTACTGGTTAATTATAAATCGAAAAGTGTCTTATTACGTTATTATTATACGTATTATTATGTTATTGATTTTGTAAAGGCGCATCAAGCTGTTCGAGGAAATATGGAACAATGGGTTGAACGATATTTGGTTGGTGATAATAGTCCAAGAGTGCGAGCAGGTATTTAATAATTTACTATAAAATTTAGAGAAATTGTAAAAAATGTAAAGTGGCTACAATACGGGGATCCCGAATTTATTTTGCGTAACATGAAAACGAGGCTGGGCTGTACAAACAACAATAAACATGGCAACTTCCAGTAGAAATATTAGAATTTTAGATCTTCTTTTAGAAGATTTTGAGAAAGAAATCCCTTTAATAAAAGAAAATAATGAAATGTGCAAATGGGGAAAATCATTGAAAGACTTGTCATTGTTTACCATGAAGGAAATCGAAAAGTAACGCGAGAAATGTGAAAAAGGGAAAGCAGTTATAAAAACTAGAGACAAATCAAATTTATGGAAGAGAGATATCTGTTTTCAGAAGATTTGTTCACTACACCCACCAAAGAAATATTCAAAGCTAAAGGTCTCTTTAAGGCGAGTATAAAAGCTAAAAACGTAAGATGTCAGTGGAAATGAGTAGAACATCTGGTAATATATTGAAAGGAATGTGTGCAGTGTGTGTGTAGCTGCCCAACTGGTATATCAACAAGGTACTGCAACCATGCGATGGCTCTTTTGTTTGAGCTAGCTGAGTACTCGTTGCATCAAAAAAAAAGAAGTGCCTGAAGAACTGTCGTGTACCAGCAAAAAGAAACAATAAGGAGTGCCTTTGGATAAAGTTAAGTACCTGATGCCTGTGATGAAAACTTCCATTCAACAACGAGTTACTAGTAAGGGTTTTTCATGTAACGTTTATGACCCTGGGTCTAAAACTGTTTTGGACCACATGCCACAAAGAACGGAAGTACTAACTAATGCATTTAAGAACAAAGATTATTGGTTATGGACATGTTGTACACTACCACTACCAGAAACTACAACTATGTTTGGGAAATTTCCTGTCAGCTCTCCTTTTGGTCTACCAGCTAGATGCGTCTGAAGGAGGCTTTAACATAATTTGCGATATGAAAGAAATTGATAATCAATCAACACTTATTATTTCAGATTGCATTTTATAAAAGCTGTTTTAGAATCTTAATTTATTTATGAATATATATTTATTGTGTATTTAATGTGTTTTTTGTTTTGATACAAGTACAAAATAGGAAAAAAAAGCATGTAGTGTCAGAAAAATAAAAGCATAAGCATATAGGTATAATATAAAATCTTACAATATATATAGTCTCAAATGAAAAATGCTGTCTCTGCCTTGTTTTGCAAAGCAATAACCAAAACTTGAAATTTTAGCTATTACAATGACAATGAAAGGCTTACTGTATCACATATATACTAATAATAAGATTATACATATAGATAGCTTAAAAAATAAACTCTAAAATCAACACACAGCATTTTCTGAACATAAGATTTAAAAAAGACCCATTATGTGACCTCTATGATACCTCTAAACAACTGCTCACAATACAACACACTGAAAATTTTCACTTTTTCTCACTACTCTCAATCAGAATAATTGTACTCTCAATAAGTATGATTGTATTTTGAGAGACATGTCTATTTGCTTTTCTCCATTGACAGATATTTAGAAAGAAAAATCACATCGATACACACTTGATAGGACTTTTGCTCTCTCGTTTCAGCGTTTGTTTACATTTTGTACAGCCCAGCCTCGTTTTCATGTTACGCATAATAAATTCGGGATCCCCGTATTTACGAGGTCAAATTTTGTTTTATTCGCGTAATTAAAGTTTAATTTACATGTTTTCTTATAAATAAATAAAATATTATAACATAAAATTAACCTTAAAATTACACATGTAATTAAAATATTGATTAAAATAATTATTAATTTTATGTTTGTTCATTTCTCCATAGGTGCTTCTTATTTGTTAGTGTGTTTGGTGCCAAACAATCAATTCCCGCAAGCATTCAGGTTTCAATTAAATTCTTCTATTTTTATTGTTTGAGTAGGACTTATCCTTGATAGCTGCATATACTTTTTTATAACGGGCCTAAAAGATCCCGTAATATTCTTCTTGATTACTTTCTAGTATTTTAAAAATACTAAAGAAGTAAAAGGAAATTCACAATAAATAGAAAATGATGGATCATTTACAATATAATGTATGTATAAATATACAGTATAATAATGTATGTATAAATTATTTATTTAGAACTCATCGTATGTTTACAGCTTCTCAAAAAGAATTGAAGGTATAATTCATTATTCTTTTATCTACCTGGTTTAGTACAAGACAAGCAAATATTCTTTTGGCGTTTTTTAATTTCTCTTAAACTTTTTTTATTCTGATTCTATCTTTCGATATTATATACCAGTTAAGAGGTAAGATAAGGATTATTAGATGTCTTTAAATTAAAGTTTTGAATATGAATAAGCGCTCATTTCATTAAGAAAACGTTTTATAAACAAACTTTGCAATACAAAATCATGTTTTTTGGTCTTCATGTCTGATGGTTTATGTCTTCAGATCTCTATTATTATTATTAGTTATTAATGGTTTAATTAATTATTAATCTCTGTAGTGAAGGTCTTACGTTTATTTCACTTTCGGTTTTCTGTTTCTTTGGAAAGATTATAATTATATTTTAGATGTCAGCCGAAGCCAAGAGTATTCTACATGAGGTAAAATATTCTTCTTGTTTCATTGTTAAGCATTTAACTACTACCATTTTAGAAACCTTTAGAAAATTTTCTAGTTTAGAACTCATTAAACTTTCTTAGAGAATGTGTTTAATATAGTTATCATATCATATAAAACATTTCAACAAGTTGCGTCTGTATTTCATAATTTTCCATTTTATTTTTATTTCTGTTTTTTGTTGATGCAATAGATGTTATATTTACCGTATTTATTTTTTTAGATTTTCAAATTTCTTTTGGATATGTTATCATCACTTAAAAAGTATTGTGGTATGTGGCTTTCTTTAATCACTCTAACATCTACTTTTCAATAGAATCGACTTTTTTATATTCAAAAGGGTCATTTGTCGAATCTATTTGAAAAGATGTTTGTAGCATCGTACAATGTAATTCAAGTAAACTGTAATTTTTCTTGATTTTATAGATAAACAGCAATCGGGGACAACAAAACTAGTTAATTATTTCACACTGCTTAATTTTTTCTGTCTTTCAAATGAAGAAAAAAGTATTGTAAGTATTAGTTTAAATAAGTTGCTTTGGGCTAATAATTTGATTATAAAGATAAAATTCAGAAGCTTCATGTTGTATTTGATTTAT
>JAUEKX010401656.1:0-18118 GCA_031834005.1 Dendronotus venustus
TTGCGCTAAAAATAAAAATGATTGATAACTTAAGATTTTAGGATTTTATGAGAATTTGCCAAATTTTAGGAGATTTTGGCCCATTTTAGGAATTTTAGGAGGTGTGGGAGCCCTGAAAGTAAGAAAATTTTGATGCGGGTATGAATTTAAAACAAAAGAAAGTAGGCACCTGTTTCACACACAACTATTTATCGACTTCTTCTGATTTTCAAAAGTTTTACACTATTGTCAAGGGACCCGAGAACAAGCAGTTGCGCATCGCTCGAGTTCGTTCGCTCGATGATATCAATGCTATCGAGCCAGTCATTAGTTTCGAAGCTGGTCACTACTTTCCTATTCTGCAAAATACACAGTTTATTGAAATGTCCACAACACAGTATAGCGTCCAGGTCGTCCGATCCCATCGCAGGTAATCGCCGGATACCAGTGATCGGGTATAGCAGATTCGCGTATGGCAACACGACAAAGTTCGAAAAAATGAAGACAGCACCCGACTTGGTAGCCATGGCAACCTGCTGGTCACACGAGATGCGTTGCGGTTTGGAAGGAGATGTCGTGGTCGTTGTGGTGGTAGTATTCGTCGTTGTCGTCGTCGGTTCATTCACATCTTGGTCGATATTGGTGTTGGTGTTGCTGACGAAAAATCCGGACGACATACTAGTTACGATGGATGGCACGTGTAACGTCGTTACTATTCTACCATTTTGGAAAAAGTGGATGCGCTTTTGAGAGTCGGCGACTATGAGGTAAGATGCATCTACGGTGGAGGATTGCATTTTAAAGACGTGCATTGCTGTGATGGAGAGCGAGCGGTCACTTGCCTAAATGTGAATAAAAAGGAAAAAACGGAATTCATATACTGCATACAGTACACAGAAAGAGAAACCAACTGAAAACCACTCAAAACTAGATCAAAACATCATAATGAGTACATGTTTTTGTTTTAAGAATAGAGAATTTTTGGTTTAGCCTCAATTATTCTTCTCATCCATACTATGAATTAAATTTAAAAACAAGTATATATCATGTAGGGAATCTTGTATACTGTTAATGGTCAGAACGAAGTAAGAAAATTAATATTGTATATTTCTATGCTTTTATATATTTTCCAATTATTCAAATTCCAATTATTCAAATTTCAGCCAGTTATCCTTATAAAAGGTGTTTTTTTTTTTTTAAATATTCTTGTGCCAACTTGGTGAATTAAAACTTGACACCACCATTTATTGACACCTGGCGTCATTTGGTAAATGTTAGTAAAAAAAACTAAATGCTAAAGTGGTTTTAACTTTGATGAAACCAAAAACTCAAGAATACTCAAGAAATTTATTTACACGTAGAAACCATACTGATAAATTAAAAGTTGAAAGTAACGCAAGGAAAGGGATCATGTCCCAAGAATTTCCTTTGCAAAATGACAAAATTGTTCATGTAGTAAAGTAAAGTTTAATCTCAAAGAATACCTTGTTGACCCTTATTTCGCCGAACCTTAATGATATATTTTCGGACCCTTGACGTAATTAAGGCCGGCGTAATCAACTTTAATAATGTAATTAGGTTTACACTAATAAGTTTTATCGTGGCATAATAAGGAACAGCGTTAAATTAAGGTCGGTGTATAAGGGCTAGCAAAATATTCTAATATACCTGTTCGTTTTCTTTGAGGACTTCGTAAAGACGACACTTCCACAGAGTGTTATAAGGAGTGACGGCGTTAATGGTGCCATCACTTGAACCAATGATTATTGATTGATTACCAGCTAAATACAATAACATGATGAACTTCAAATAATTTTCGACACAATTTGAGAAAACATCACATTCGCGAAATCAAATTCTTGGTAATGTGAATTATGAACAGTTAAGTAATATATGACCCTGTCTTTTGGTCATCAACGCTAAACTGCTATGAAAAAATTCAACAGCTCATTTACGTATTAAGATTAACAATCACAACAACAACAACAACAACAACAACAACAACAATAAACAACAAAAATAAACAAAAACAATTAACTTCAACTTACCAGAATCCACATCGAGAGTGATAGCAGTGATTCTACTGTCACACAAATGAACACGTTTCAGGATTTGTCCATTCGTCAGTATTGTAAACAAACCGTTTGAATCGCCGACGAGAATATCTTCGGATGAAAACTTTGCCACATTTGAGCTCAGCAATGAATGGATAGGTCCTCCTTTAGTTTCATAACTTTTTCCAACCTTGAAAAATAAAAGCATGGTAATGTTCTGTTCTGCAAAAAAAAAAAGGTATATTCGCTTGAAAAAATTATATATTATTTATATATATATACCTTAAGTGGAGATATTTTGGTGCGGATTTAATTTGGCGCAACCAGGATTTTTTTTGATTTTTCAAAAATGTCGTAGACCTTTTTTAGTTTAATCAGAATCAATTATCACCGTTTATTATTAGAAGTGAGATTATATGAAAATTGAAACATCTAAAATTGGAATAATTTGAGGTATTCATGACCTTTTTATTAAAACTATAAACAAAAGATTTATGACAGCGATATAACAGTAACAATTAAAAGCTTAGTTTGAAAACTATTTACATAAACAGGACCGACAACAGTCAAAAAGAAGAAAGAAAAAGAAATTTGAAAAGCCAAGAATTGCAATCAAATCAGCTGTAGACAAGACTGGTAAGAAAGGGAAAAAACATTGACTAGATATTTTATTTTTCGGTTGGTAAAAGTTTAGAAATTTTTTTTAATATTCGTTTAAAATTGATGTTTTTGTGGTGAAAAAAACTAAATTTGGTGCGGATTTAATTTGGCGATTTTCGGCATTTTGTACTAATTGCGTCAAATTTTCTAGAAATGTTTAGGGCTTTTCAAAGATAACTACTTTTCTTACTCTCCTCCGGAGATGTTTGACACACTAGAGTGACACACTAGATCCGCCTCCAACAGTGTCTTTGAGTGACATTTGAATTGGACTTGTATGAGAAATTTCATAAGTTAAAATCGTTTACAAAAAGGTGATGAAAGTGTATGGGGTAACTATTAAAATAAATTTTTCGTGAAATTCCTGAAACCACTTAATTGTGCTGCCTTATAAGTTATGAATAACAAATGCATTTTTGAAAATACACCATCTTCTTATTTAAAAGACAGTCTATAAAAATACTTGATAACAAAACAATACCAGCAAATAGTAATTTAAATGAGATCTTTTAATAAATCTATTTTCATTGACTTTCCCGGACTGTAGTCACCGTGTGTAAATAGTTATAGTCAAAACATATTTTCCAAACCTTTTCAAATCCAACAATATCCTGGTTTTTGGTAACAGACTTATGGACTTTGACATCACCATTGGAACAACCGAATACAAGACTTATATCTTGATCCCTAAAAGTATATACACAATTTGATTACAAACTTATATATGCATATAGAATAGGGTTATTACAGTACTTATATAAATATGTATATGTACCTACTATATAAAAAATGCTAAGAATAAGCTAACTGTATGTTTTTGTTTATTAATGATTTTTTAACGTCTTTCACTGCTTTTGAGCTGCTTGTGGAATAAAGGATGAAGAATGCTGGTTCAGAGTTGAGTTGTTTTGTTGGCTTAATTGGGTCCAAAGCTGATAGCGATAGGTAAAATTAAAAGTGTTGATATTTAATCATAATCAAGAAAATACTCTTGTACACTCAATTCATGTTGCCAGCACATAAACAAACTCTTGTTGTATTTCCTTAATCTTGGAAGGAACTTTAATGTAATTTCCCTAAAGACTAATTTTTTTAACTATCCTATATTAAGTTATTTCAGCCTAAAATTTTAGGTTTTTCTACTGTACTTAAAACAACTTACCGAAAAACTTGTTTTGAAAAAAGCAAGTTAAAACCATTAGTGAATGTTTCCTCCCACACATTTTCTATGGTATATTTTTCTTCAGAATCTCCAATAGTCATGTTCTGTCTGCTCAATTACTTTGCTTTGACATTATGAATAAACACTTATTTCTTTCTTAAAATAAATTTCCAGTAAGCTATAAAATTGAAAAAAATTGAAAGTTTAAAATTCAGCATGATTTTATTCGATTTTGCGGAGTGAAACAGACTTTTATCCAATCAGGTGATAAACAATTGGGTTATAAACTACTCAATCAGGTAGCTGCAAACACACCAAGTTCAACAGTGATGACAAAGTATATATAGTCAGTAAAGGAGGATCATTATGTTTGTTACTTTCTAAAGTATAATGACTGAATGAAGTGTAATCAATTAAAAAAACCAATATGGTAAAAACAATTCAATTGGCTGACAAAAAATCTATTTATCTATTTTTGAGGTTAGTATGCTGATTTTTTTGTATTGAGTTTTTAATTTCTAGTGAGATAATTACTTTTAACAGAATTTCTTGTTAACAGTTCGGGACATAAGATCAAAATGATGACGTTTCGGGTAACAGAGAAATATTACTGTTTTGGGAAATAATTGCCGTTTTTGTAGTTTAAAGGCTATATATAATCCGCTTCTCCGACCTTGTTTTTTTTTAAGACTCTGCGCACCAAGCATAAATAGGTTCTTAGCATAATAATTAAGCTCTAATAAAAACCCCACATAGAAAATAAAAACCACACATGGAATTTACTCAGAATTTTATGCTGATTTCATTGGTAAAACTTTCAAGTTACGGTCTTCAAGACATCCTTGAAACAAAAAAATATATATTAAAAAAAAAATTGCCAAAAACGACAATCATTACCCGTTTTGAACACAGTTTTTAAGATATTTATTTCCCGTTTGGGAAATTGTTTCCGTTTTCAGAAATAATTGCCTGAAATAATTGATCTTATGTCCCAAACTGGTCCACTTAATTTGAATAAAGGACACAAGAACAGGCTGGTCAGGGAAAAATAATTTCTACTTTAATAGGAATGGGAACATAACAAACGAGAAAATAATTAATTATATATATAATTATTTTCCTGTTTCCGTTGTGTACATTGCTAAACCCTAAGCATTATGGAACTGTTGTGACACAAAGTCTAATTCCAACATATTTATCCCTCAATTGTTATATCATAAATGTTCTTTTATATTATAACCTTTATTAATTTGTGATGGGTCAGGGTCAGGGTCAGGGTCAGGGTTACTTTAGTAGTGCAACTGCTTCATTTTAATTGCCTCTTTTTTGCTAACAACATTGCGAAAAGTGCTTTGCAACCTTTTACTCTCATATCTCCTTTTTTATTTTATCTAACAAGAGAAGAAAAACTAAGGTATGATACAATAGTGATTCGTAATCTTATTTATATATACTCTCGTCTCATCTGCTTTTTATTATATCTTTCATCATGTCTTCACGTCTCACTTCGGTCTTTAGGTCTGCTCTCGAAAAATGGAATTTTACCCGCATCTTTTCTACCATGTTGAAAGTGAAAGTGTAAAGATCAAAATAGGAGGCCATTGAAATTAGATTTTTCTAAATAAATTTAAAAATATATATTAAATTATAGATAATTTGATATATTCTGTTATAAATTACTAGCTTGTAGTTTTATTTTTAGTTTTTAAATGAATTTATATTTATATGAAGTATTTTTCATGTTATATTAGCTACTTTTGCATGCCCAAAAACCCCCTTACCATTTTTGTTTAAATATGGTAGCGCAAATCAAAACAAACAAAAAAACAACGTGAAACTGAAATGAACCGAACTGAAATGTAAGTGATTCGTTCCCTTCCCTCCATAAATCAGATCAGAATACACCTCTGGTAGTTGGAATGGAAACAGAAAAGGTACATCCATTGTCTTTTCCATTATCCCTCTTATTTATAAGAATATAAATAGCTACGCAGCAAAATTAAATGGGCTTTTGTTTTTTTTGTTTTTGGGCTTTTTTTTCACTGTAGCCATATGTTGTGTGTGTTCAACCATCAATCATTATCCATCAACATGAATAGAGAAAAGTTTTGAATGTTACAGGAAAAATAGTCACAAAAACCAATTCCTACACAAGGTAGATCTCGATTCTCTTTTTAAATCTTTGATAGATATCTAGACCTATGATGTAACCCTCTGGTGTTATTGTTTTGTTATAAGCTTATGTATATATGTGTTCAGTTACATTATTAGGAATCTATATACGAAACTGGAAGAAGTACGTGGTGGCAATCAACAGTCAGAGTAAGAAAAATTAATTTAAAAAATAGTAGTAGAATTCCCATTCTAAAAAATAGTAGTGTCCTCTTGGAAATTTTAATCTATTTTTTGAATATTCTCAAGGAAATTCTTAAGGATTTTTTAATTTTCTTTAAAAAGCAAATAAATATATATTTTTAAATCTTTCAAATGTATTGATTTCTGTGAAAGTTTTGATGTGTTATTTATGAAACTATGCCAGAAAATCTTCTGGATATTTACAATAGAAGCCTCCTGGAAAACTTTCATGTGTTCTATAAACCAAGTAAAACGTAAAGTTAAGATATTTTAACTTTGAAGTTTTAATACCCCAAAAAGCATTGCATTTAAAGTTTTTAGTAATTTTTTTTCATTAAAAATAGATGCATTATAACGAAATTTCTCTTATGCAACATTTTATTTTTCCATACTTATAGGACACACCTTTTCCAGGATATTATGATAGTCGTGATTGGCTTTATGAACTCGAAAACAGACCTATAAAAAGGACATATGGGTTTAAATCAAGTGGCAGAAACACCAAAGCTGATCCTTCTCCAGATGGTCGAATTTTAATGCCAGGACTGTACAAAACTAAATCTTTTGTTGACCTTTCTAATAACAAAAGATCATCTTATGGATTCAAGAACACAAACAGGGAAAACAAAACAACAGTATATATTGGGATACAAGATAAGGCACTGGTTAATAGTGACATTAGCCCTATCAAATATGCAAGGAGTTTTGAATTTGACAAAAGGCTACCATCAACGTATGTATTAATTAAACAAAAAATTAAAATATAATTCCTTTATGTATTTGATAGTTGATGTGGTGTATAAAATATATTGGGTTAGCCATATTGTAATTAGAAATCTTGAGTATATATATATATAGTAATTATTTACCTATATGCCATACTATTGTAGTCACTGTATTTATTGATTAAAATTTTATTTGTTTTTTATTTATTTATTGCTTAACCAAATATGCAAAATATTCTTGATCTTGTTGTTTTATCTACAAAACCACCAGTTATAAGATCAATTCATTTATAGAGTATTAGATTTATATAATATGTCTTAGATAAACTATTAATTTTTTTTATTATAAATAATATAATATTATTCTTTTCATGTAGAAATTCAGCCTTTAAATCACAAAGCTCAAGATTCCCTACAGGGTATTTCAAACCGGTATACAACTTTTTGTTATATTCTTTCGCTGCACATTTTTATAAGAAACCTATATGTTAGTGCAGTTGTGCAGTACAATTCGAAAATGAAATTTTAAAAAATTATTTTGTTTCAACTACAATCAATAACTAGTTTTAACTGTATATTAATTTGAATAATATTTCTTTGGAAAATGTGACAATATATATGTTTTCTTTTTTTGTATTAATCAGTCGAGTTAGCTATTAATCTTTTTTGCATAAATTGTATTCTCGTAACCAATCTTTTTCTGTATAATATATGCATATATAAGTTTGTTTTTACAAATTAAAATATTATAGGCTATTTCTATTGTATATATGCATATATATATTGTTTTACTTTATACTTTAGAAGCTTGGGCCGTCTCCTTCACAATACGAATCAAAAGAAAAGAAGAGCATATCAATATCATCACCTTTTAAATCAAGCACACCACGTTTCCAGAAAGTCCATGTAATGGTAAGATTGTTTTACAGCAGCAGCAAGTTTTTAAATATTTGAGACTATTTAAAGTTTTAGGGTAGTAATAATTTTACGGGTGTTAAATTTCGATATCTTAAACTTAAGAGTATTTTTTTATAGAAAACACCTGGCCCAGGATCCTATGATAAAATGATACAGTATCCAATGCCGAAACACATCCATGATGTTGGCCGATTTCACGGAGTCTTTTTTCCACCAAGAGTCAAATAAATAATAAACATCGAAAGTTAAACTTTTGTCTCATGCAGGAGGTGCATATTAGGTGGAGAATTGGACAATCAGTATCATCTCTCGGATAGTAGAAGTTTCACGTTTTCATGTATATTAATTTTTACGAATACCAAGGCTTTTTTGCTAAACCTTTCTCAATGAAAACATTTGACAGGTCATATTAACTCTATAAATGCATACATCTTTTTTCGAAAAATGCAGTTTTGAGATCGAAATTTTATACACAAGCCCTAATTTTTAAATGGCGCTCATTAAAGACGCTGTATTGGCCAAAAATAAACACCAATCAAAAGAAAATTTAGTTCTCTTTTATATAGACATCAATCATCTACCTATATTAAGTGATCAACGAAAGAGAAATCTAAAAATACTAGATCATTTGTAAATTATGTGCATATAAAATGATAAACCACGCCGACACAGTCAAAATCAATGTCAAAACAATAATGCCTTACTCTTGCTAATCTAATGGAATGTAAAATAAGTACAAACATTTTTCAATCGCGTTCTTTTTGTGAATGTTTTTTTTTTTTTATAATTATTTCTAATGTGACTTTTATTCTAACACATACTTTTTTATAAATATTTTTAATGTGGAAATCCATTTTATATTTTTGAGTTGTTTTTTTATCTTGTAAATACTATAAATAAAAATAATAAAATTTTTCTAAATTTCTGTACTGCACGTAAATCTATAAAAGTTTGTATTGTTTTCAACTAAGTTCATTATGTTATCTTATCTTTTTTTTCAATTATAATTTATTTTTATGAGATTTGTAATTGCCGTGTTTCATAGTTTTAATCGTCTAGAGGGAAAGATAATATTATAATTAATTATCCCATATGTTAAAATAAATTGACGTGGTTACATAGGCTACAGTTTTCTTATAAGAAATCTATGCATCAAGGTAATAACTGGGTAAATAATTAAGACTCAAAAGTTCTTAGTTTATTTCTTCTGGAAACTTTAGTTTAGCTAAAGCTTTTGTTTTTAGAAAATTTCTTATTTATTTTAAGCTCCAAAGGTTTTTAAGATTCTCTTCTTTTTTTCCAAACCCGAACCTATGGTTTTAAAGAGGCTGATGGAAATCAGATAACAAAATAAAAAAGAGATATAATTTGAAAAAGGTGATTTGACTAAAAATTTTAATTTACAACACTTGAAATACAATATCTAAGAAATATTATTATAAATTAATTATTAATGACAAATAAATATAACAATAAATATCAATAAATAACTCCAATATTTTAAATACCATAAATAAATAAACATAAGAAAGATTATTAATTATAAATAGTAATAATCAACAATAAATGAAAACTATGTAACTTCAGAGAAGTAGAGGCTAGCGAACGTGCATACATATAAGGGTAATAGATTTTATTTAGATTATTATTATCGTTGCTAGGTCAGCGTACCAAACGAATATTTTAACTTTTTTAGACAAAAGCAACTATAATATATTAAAAAGTCTATTATATTTTAAATAAATCTACTGGACAACTATCGTTAATGATACAAAGGCTAGTCATAGATATTTATAAAACAAAATTTGTCTACATGTATTCCGTTTTGAATGGTCTGCCGGACAGACTACCGTAATATGAAGGATTGTCGATTTGGAAATGAGGTGATTGTGAATAACCGATACACGATGGCAACGGACGATCATAGGGTGTCCGGTCTGCACTATAATTCTGCTCGTATTGAGTCCGTTGCTCGGCTATGTCACTAATCTTCTGTTGGTAAGGAGAGTAGCCAGCTGCGTGCGAACTGCGATGGTATCGAATGCGATCTGCGTGTTGCATCGAATCTCCCATGTTATTGTTGGATGGTGAAATATTGCTGTTTGGAAACTCACCCGTCGGTGAATTTGAAGAGTTAGACGAATAGCCGTTCATCGGGAAGCTTGGTGGTACTTGAACCGGCGAATGACTGTTTGTTGATGCTATGTGCTGCTTATGATGTAGTCTTTCTGTCCCGTATGGATGGTGGTTCGGTGCAGCGGCAACCATGCTACTGTAGGCTGCAGGCGAAAATTCTTGGCTGGTAGTCGGAACAGATCTGTGTGCGGATGGAGGTGTATTTTCAAGCGATCCTAAGTAGTTCTGCCAAACTGCGTGTGTCGTTTGTGGCTGATGGTGGTGATGACCACTTAACTCGTTTCCAGACGGCGGTATTTCTTGGTGCGACGTAGCAGGGCTCTGTGGTAGGTAAGGTGGCAAATAATGTTGTTGCTGTTGTTGTTGTTGGTTTCCATAGCAACTAAAATATCTTTGCATGTCCCACGGTTGCACACTAACACGCATCTTCTTCCTGTTCGAGCGGCGCTTCCTGTAATCACCTCTACTGAACCCATCAAAATAGGATGGATGGATTGTCCAGTTACAGCTACGTCCATTCTCGGGGCGATTTAACTTGACGAAACATTCGTTCAGTGACAATGTGTGACGTACGCAGTTCCTCCAACCATTTCCACGTTTCTTGAGAATCTCAAACGCGTTTGTCATGAAGGTGTAAATCTCAGAGAGGGTGGCACGTTTATAAGGCATTCTCATTATGGCTTGCGCGATCATTGCAGTGTACGAGCAATTTACATCTTTGCTATTACCAGAGTCGTCTGAATCACCAGAACTCTTTCGCTTGTTGCTGCTGTTGGTATTTCCAGAAGAAGAAATATTTGAGGTGGTTATCAGTGAAGATTGTTGCTGTTGGTGCTCGTGAGATACCACCGATACTGCTGGTGTTGATGGTAATGTTTCTAACGATACATATTCACCGCAATCTTGTTTACCTTCCATAATTAACTAAACAAATTTGTCTCTCTTCTTTTATGATTACAATCTAAATTTATCTTATCAACTTGAATGAAAGTTTTCTCAAATATTTTCGAAAACTCGCTTCCAAATTTGTTATTTTTAACTCGAAAAAATAACACAAATTTTTTTTGTTGTATATGTTTTTTGCAGCCTTCACTGTTTGCGTCTGAGCTGAGAATAAACTTGATGTTAATATGTTGCCAGTGTTAAATAGTGTTTATAAGCGTCTAGAACATTTTCTTAACCAACTACGGACTATTGCGCATAACAACCAAGGGTTTGTTATGGTTCGTATTCTTATTGTTTCGTTCGCGCCAAAGTCGTTACCGAAAGATCAGGCTGTTATGTCTCGATTATTCATACAGTAAAAACATTAAATGCCGAATATTTTACTCGGCACACTACGAAAACAAATTTGAGACAAAACCATGCTCGGTGCTAAATACACAATGTTGTACACGAACATATTTGTGCGTTTTCGTAAATAGATTTTTTTTGGTAAATATTTACTGGGACGGTTAAAGTAAATGTTCGTCAATGTTTCACTAATTTGTTTGCGATAGATGTGCGTTTGGTCTGACTTTTAACCTTTTCTTTTGAATAATTGATGAGGCCAAAAAGGCAGAAGGAGTAAGCAGACGAGCTGGCGAATGACGCTCGTGGCACTTTTTCGTGTGCTTTCTAAAATTAGAACAGACGCAAACGAATATATGTCAAGCATTTCAAGGTAGTTTTTAGACTGATAACCACTTTTTGTATTTTTTGCTATTCAGGATTACAGTACGGGAGATCCGTATGGATTTTTTCTCCGGTTTCATAAAATAAATTACAGAAAATTCGAAAATTTTGAAAGAATAACCAAACTATTTTTATGATCTTTTAAAATATCATCCCAGAATTTTTTTTAATGGTAATGTTATTTTTCTATTGCTCAAGTAAAGTATGTCCCAATTCAAGCACCCGTTCTTTTAGTACAAAAGTCTCTTATTTTCATTTGAATAAAAGAGGCGCATTTTGGTCTTGATTCTTCGTTCTCCAAACTGGTTGGGCTGTTCATATGGAGAAAAACACCCCGCCTGACCGAGGTGAAAAGGTTGACCGAGATCCCGGTTTCCTTGAGAAATTCTCATTTTCTTTCTAATCGTGTTCATATGGAAAAACATTCATCCCGCCTAGGCGAGATCTCGCTTAGGCGGGGTGAAAATTTCCCATATGAACGGAAGATAAAAAATACCCCGTCTAGACTGGACAGGTTTTTGCTTTGATTTTGATTAGCCTGTTTAAAATTTTTCATTTTCTATTGTCTTAAACGCGCGTAAATAATTTTGTAAACAAATATCACGTGACATAGCAAACGTCCCGGTCAGGCGGGGTGTTTTTCTCTATATGAACAGCCCCTAAGAGACTTTACTATGAAAAGTTTACATGGTCTCGAATTGGCATTTGAACAACCTCAAAGCAATAGTTGATCTATTGTTGTTAATAACATCAAATTTCATCCTTACTTTTTCTAATGATAACGAATATATAAGAAACCTACATGTAGAATCTTTAAATATTAAGAACCATATTGCAAAATGCAACAGACAAAGGTAAAGATTGTGCTTCCATAGCAAAATACACCAAGAACATTTTTTTTATCATTTTCAAATGTGTTTAAAAATAGAACAAAGAACGATAGAAGGTAGACTTGAAAATTTGAGAATTTGATTAAAAAAACTAAAAAATAACGATGATTTAAACATAAATAATTAAGTTTGTGAAAAGTTAAATAATTCAAAACAGTTTTCTTGGTGTGCAAATCTTATAACGGTTTTTTAAATACAAAACAATTGTTCAGTCAGGTTCCAATTCGGAAAAAAAATAAAATAAAAAATAAAAAAGTCAATATACAGAAAAGCTTTTTTTTCTGAAATTGTTATTATTACTCAGTGGTTTTCGTCGTCCTATTCCTTTTAGCATTATCTCCACAATGTCGCAATAATATATCCAACACCAAGAGATAACAGAGATAATGCCGCATAAAAAGCATGTACACAGAAGAAGTGCGCACGCTTTGGCCGTTAGGGAGGTGATAAAATCTGAAAATGCCTATTTGTAATTGGTAGATCTATGTACAGGTTATTCCTTTTTAAAAAAAAGATCAATACCTTAATTGCTTAGCTGCTGAGTTGCAGCCGATTGCAGCTGCATTCTGTTATTTAACAGGATTACAATAAAATTATTTCTGTACAAGTTCTACAAAGGATTTTAGCTAATTATTTCAAATATACCTTTACCTTTATTAATACAAACATTGGATGTTTAGCAAAGAACAAAAGTTAGTTTCTTAAGTTTACATTAGACAAGGCGCGTAAATTTGTGCCTAAATAATTCTCTGCCGTTTGTATTTTATTTACTTGAAACATAGATTTAAAGAATTTAAAGATCTGATAAATAAATTTAACTACAACTATACTCAATAGGATTCACAAAAAAACTGTCTCTTTTCTTTTTGAGAAAAAAATAATATGCTTAGTGAGACGAAAGAGTTTGTTTACATTAGCAAAGTAAGACAAAACAGTGTAAACATTGTTTACACTATATTCAATAAAGTAACCATAATATGGACCACAAATCCAAAAAATCACTTTCCAAAAATGCATGCATTAAAAGTTATCCATTGAAAGTTCCAGATTTTGAGCCATCATAACCGTATTAAATGCGAAATCCAGTGTCGCATATGGCAACGTGCGAAATTAGTCTCTGTCCGTAAACTCTCCTTGGGTTATATTTACAACGTATATCAATAGCAACGTCTAGCGTGCGGATCGAGGCGAAATAAAATGCCCAAATGTTGACTGACTTGCTTGAAACCTTAAATGGCAATATCTTTAGACCTAGATATTTTTGAGAAGATATATTATGCAGTGTTGTTCTGATTTTAGGTTTCTTTCAGTTTCTTAAATATAGTATTTATAATTCTTATAAAAAAACGTGTAATATTTATTTTCGTAATATTTTATAGAGAGTATGGTGTAGTGAATTTAATTTTCCAAGTTCATTTTTTTTCTCATCAGTTCAAATTTTAACTTAAATTCAATAATCAACAAGGAGTCTCTTCTAATTCTTTTCAAATTGTTTTTGTTGAGTTATGCGTGCGTAACTGGTAATATAATTCTTTATCGTTTTTTTTACATATTTTCATTTTCACGAGAAGTATTCCGTTTTTGTTATGACGTCAATTATTGACCGAGAAAATCACTCTACATATTTTCACCAAAGTCGATTTCAAAGAAGAAAACATGTTATACACAAACAGCACAAATATTCACACGATAATGCGTCTGCTTTGCTAGATGCTATAGCTTCTCAACCTATGTGACGTCACATGGTGGGACATATGACGTCACTACTTCTGGCTACCGAATTGCTTGTCCCAGTCAGTAAATTTAGAGAGATGAACGGTTGAAACGCTTTTGGTAATTTGTTTCGTCGACTGTAAGAAATCTTCGAGAGATACACCACGAACCTATTTTGTGAATAATAAAAATAACAGTTATCGGTCAACCTACCGAAGCTCGACATGATTCATCAAATACACCCTATTGTTTATAAGAACATTTTTTATAAGAAATTAGCAGAAAATAAGAAAGAATAGATCTTAAAGAGCTATATCTACCTGTTGGTTATAATGAAGCGATTAATCATCCCTACTTTTTGAGAAACTTATTTTGCCAATATTTTTTAAACTTTTTCCCAATATTGAGCTTTTTTCTAAGTTAGGAATTAACGTTCATAAATATGTCACGTGAACTACAATTTTGTTGAAAGGAATTCTCTTAAGTGAGACTAGTTTCTAGGTTATTCACATAGAAAGAGAGTAAACCGTAAATTCAATTAAAAACTTACATCGTCTTTGGATATTGATTGAAATTGTTCTGGTGTAAGCTCTGTGAAGGATAAAGAAAAACATTAAAGATAAAAACAGCATAGAAACACGTCAAACACATCTCAGAAATTGCATAAAGCTATTTTTTTGTAAAAATGAATTTGAAAATCGTAATGAAAATAGGCAAAGCTTTTTTTGACCAAAATTATTCCACTCAAGACAAGATTTAAGGTGAGATGTTTTTTACCATCACATCCTCTTCAAAGCCATATTATAAGAAACTATTTGCAATAAAATCATAACAAAAAATACCAAATTCAAGTGAAAATTATTTTGCGATTAACCCTCTGACTAACCCCATACCCTTCACCTTTAATTAAAAATTAATTTGATAAGAACTATTGTTTTTTATAAATTAAACGCCTCTCACTAATTCAAGTCCAACCAAAAAACCTGGAAAATGAAATGAAAGTTCAATAGCAGATAACTGAAATAAACTGAACTGAAATAATGTGAAAAGATTAATTTGAAAGTTAGTGTTAAAGACAGCGTGTATTTTTTTCCTGCGAAAAAATAAATTCCCCTATGTACCTCTAATGGGTTGCTTTGCAGCGTCGCTTGCCAATGCCGCTAAATCACTGCCGGAGTAGCCTTCGGTGCTCCTAAAATAAAAAGAAAATCAGGTTGACTGACTGCTTGTGTTTGAGCAAAAACTTGCTACCTCAAAAAATAATATTGTAAATCGATAAATTGATGCGTAGAACGATTTGTCTCTTCGAAAAATAAAGTGGATCATATTTATATTATTTATATTAGGTGATATTGGACATTTAGTGGACATTGTCTTTGAATGAATGGTATAAGGAGCGGCCAATATAACTGCCGGAGTATGACTCTGAGTCACCAAAACTACTGATAGGGGGGGGGGGGGATGGGGTGCCTGCTGTTAATATCAAGTGAAAATTGAAATCTTAAGCACTCATTTTGGCACGAATGGTAAGTGAATCATGGTAGCTTGAACTTTTATGTAAACAATCAAATGATGTTTTCAAACTAACCGAGATATCTTTAGAAAATCGCTTTGAGAAAGAGCACAATTTTGGTCTTTCATCGTTTTCTTGAGAATATCAATCCTTGTCTATAAAAAGAAGAAGAAAATTATTGAAACACTAGGTATGCTTATCATTGGAAAAAGAAACAAATTTAATGGTGACTGGAAAACAGACTGCGGCATCCCAGCTAGAACGTTATAAAGCCATTATTACGACGTCGTTTTAACGTCCATACAACGTCTAGTTGATATCAATTCTCGAAGGATTTATTCCCTAAAGATACTAATAGTATGTGTTGAAGAAGCTCGTTTGATAAATGATATCTATAGCAACAAGCACGTGGAAACGAGGTAGGTTGCACAATAATTTAACTTCAAAAATAACAAACAGGTTTTTTATTATTACATTATAGGGGATAAAAACTGAAAAGAAATATATTATGATGATAAAACATACGTTTTCATCAGGCAATGATACATACACTCGCTTCGTTAAACGTCTAAAAGAAAGAAACAAAAATGAATATTCCATTTCTGCATCGACGAGTTATTTTCTCATAAAAAACATTTGAGAACTTGAATATGTCAGTATTTTTACTAGTTTTTTTTTAATAATAGAATTTTGAATGAGATATACAGTGGGAGACAAACGAAACAATGATTATATAAAGCGTCTCCCAGTCTGCACAGAACGTTAAATGTTATGTCAACGTTATTTCAACGTCTATACAACGTCCTTTTAGCTTCTAGACTATTAAAAATTTTGAAATATTTTTGAGAAACGTGACAGGGTATCTAATCTAAATTATTTGCCAATTTCAGTACTGTTTTTTATAGGTGAAGTAGAAAATCATCTAGTGTGTCTGACAATTACAGATAGATAATGCTACTACTAAACTACTGTAATCTAATAAAAACTTAATTTTTTCTTTATGCACGTCAAGTTTGATATAAGGATACTCATTACCCCTTGATGTGTGAGTTTTACTGTTCTTAATATCTTTCTATATATATATATTCTAAAAGTTCTCAATTCTCTTTTCAATTAATATAAAATTTTTTATAAATTTTTATTTATCAAAACTTATAGTCAATTTGATATTTTTCGATCTGTTCGCTATCTTGAATATTAAGTCTTTTTTTGTATCGTATTGCCAAATAGTTTTTCTAAACAAATTTTGTTCTAAAGACATAAGAAAAATGTTATAGTGGCTTAGAAAGAAATTGACTCTAAAAAACAATAAATGTGCAAAAACATTACACTTCTAGCCCTCGGTTATCTTTAAGCAATCAAAGAATGATGATAGATTCATTCATTCATTCATTCATTCATTCATTCATTCATTCAAACTTTCTAACTTTGAGTTCATCTTTGACAGAAAAAATAATGTTTCGTGAAATAAAGTTTGGTAGTTTAGCAAAAGAAACAAGCTAATAGGTATAAAAGTATTTTTGCGATTCACAAAATATTTTAAAAAATATATCTACTTTTTGACTTTTTGAAAGCCCTTAAGAATCATGATCATAGCACTACGGTGACATAAACATACCTCAATGCGGCATCATCGAGTTCCCATGGGATATTTGTTGCACCAAGCACTAAAATACGCTCTCCTTTCTCTGCACTCATCTGGAAGAAAAAAAAACACAAGAAATTAATGGCAAGTCAAAGTCACTCGGACATTGCTTCCATTGCTGCCTTGTAAAAGTAGTGAATGACATTTGAACAGAAGATACGACGAAGCCGCCACAAGACGTTGAAACAACGTTGGTACGACGTCGCTTTGACGTTATTTTGAAAATTACTGCTGTATTTAGACGTACACCATCAAAGGCTGTCAAGAATTCAGTTTTCATTCGGCGTGATGCTTCGTGTTCACCTTCTTTGCGGGAACATAACAACGAGTCAATTTCATCTAAAAAAAAGAAGAAAATCTATTATTTTATATACTATATCACAGTAAGTTCTTCAGTAACCATATCAATTTTTATGCAATACATACTTTAACAGGCTGTATGTGGTAGTATAAATAAAGTAAATCGGGGAGGCTTGGTACCAACATTGCAATAAGGGAATATCTACATTAAGAACGAAAACTTTTGTCGGAAAAACTTACGGATAAATTTTGCAAATTCCGTGGAAAAATTAGTCAATCTAACAACTTTGAAAATGAAGTTGTGAAAATTTATATTCAGTTGAATAATAATAATAATAATAATAATAATAATAATAATAATAATAATAATAATAATAATAATAATAATAATAAT
>JAUEKX010401767.1:0-29961 GCA_031834005.1 Dendronotus venustus
ATAGACTCGTAAATTTCACGTTTTCTTAATTATAACTCGTGAAATTTAACGTTAATATCGAGTTTGTGCTTATCTTAACCATAGAAGGATCTAGAGTGCATCAACTTTGAGAGAGAAAGAGAGAGTAGTTATTCTCGAAATTTTTTTAAAATTTTTTTAAAGCACCCCAAACACTGGGAGGGCTGTTTTAATGCTTATTTAAAATAAAACGAGGGCTCGATTAATCTCAAATCACAGTTTTTACGTACGGAGAGGCGAGTCTAGAGGGCCGGCAAAGAAATGCGTGAACAAGACATTTATCTGCTGAAAAAGGTTGAAGATAATTGTTATTTACTCTCCTTTGCAGATGCTGCTGAACCTCTAGGTGTGGACTGATTGACTGATCCAAGTGTGGACTGGGTTAAGATTGTTATCAAAAGCAAAACAAAAAACGGTCGAGAAGAGAACTTACAGCTGATCTCTTCAGGTAATGGTCTTCTACATAAATATCTCTTGCGAAACCGAAATCACTGACTTTACAAACCAACTGATCATCTACAAGAACGTTACGTGCTGCCAAATCACGATGAATAACCTGAAAAACGCAAATTAATATCGCAATTTAAATATTCCAGTCAGCACATGATGTTGAAACGATGTTGTATGAACATTGATATGACGTCATAAAGTAGTTCCAGCCTTTTTATTGTTATTTCTTCGAGAAATCGTTTAGATAAAAATTTTTACATAGGTTTATTCTCGCCAAAAAAAACATAAAAAACGAATTTTTAAATTAATTTTCTATCAATTACCAAAACTGTGGTTTTATAATTAGAAACATTTCATTAATTAGATCAATGCTTTTACGCTGCGCAGAAACAGTAACATGGCCTACTAATAACTAATTTTAGAAGTTCATAAAGTTACAAAAAAAAAAATAGAGCAGATAGTTAGAGTTTCTATTCCAATATTAACAAACCTTCATGGAAGACAAATGATTCATCCCTTTAGCAACTTGCCAGGCGAACGTCAACAACATTTTACATGTTAGATTGGGCACGGTACCCCCGTAACTCGTTCGGTAATATCGCTCATATATACCCCGACTGCTCCTCAAAAAGCCCTGGAGATCACCATTAGCACAGTACTCGACAATTACATATAGGGGGTCAACATAAGTGCAGCAACCGAGAAGCCCTACAACGTTCTGGTGTTCGGGGATGAGTTTCAGCAGGTTGAGTTCTGCCAGAAGGTCTTTAGTGGCTGCTTCATTTGTGCTATCTGAGAAAATGAAGAAAAGAAACTTTGAAAATATTGGAAGAGTTTGTCGACCCAGTATTATTCATATCGTAAGGTTTATCGTGGCTTGGATCACGTTTATTTACGATTGGCTACGTTTCGAGAGATACAAGTGATCCAAACCACGATAAACCTTAATTACGATATGAAAGAAACTTTTTTTTTTGTTGGAAACAATGCTGTAATGACGTCAATTGAGTCTGTTTATGATTTCGTTATAATAGCCATAAAACGTTATGTCCTGACTGGGACGAGAGATCACGGTTGCTGATGATGATAATAAAAAATTCTTTAAACAGTTCTGAAATTCTGAATCATACTTCCCACCAAGAAGATGAAAATAACTAATCATGGCATCAAATTATTCTTGGCTTGAAATCGAAGTTCTATGCACAAGTCCAACTTTCAAAGACTTTCTGCTCGCCAAAATCAAACATGTTTAATAAAACGACAATAAAACTGATTAAAAGGGTTAAGCATCAAATCTTCGCAAATTTCTTTGCATTGGGTCAACTGCACTACCGAGACACCGACTGTTTTTTGTATTCGTCTACACAAAAAAAATACTAAAGTAAACCAAGACATGAGTTCCTATCACTTATCATGAATTCAAGAAAATATTCGCAAAAAAATAATCACGTCTTAATGTAGACCGTACACGGCATCAAAACAACGTTATATCGACATCGTTTTAACGTCATATGTTGACTTACGAAGGAATAATATAATACCTTACCTCTCACAGTCTTAACAGCAACAGTGATTTGACCCACCGACCCTTTGATACCTTGAGCTAAGCCTCTCATGACGACACCGAAAGCACCTGCACCTAGCACAGTTGTAATTGTAAGGCGGTCGCGCGGGAATTCCCATTCATCTGCTTGATGCTGTTGTATTTGTTGTTGTTGTTGTTGCATCATTAAGGGCTGCATCTCCATGGCATTTCTAGGATGTCCATCGATTGACATTTGAGTCATGGCCGGCTGTACTCAAATAAAATTTGAAATTAAAAAACACTAAAATTTTCATAATAATATGGGATATTCCAAGCTATTTCAAGTACACCTCAAAGCATAAAATGTTTGCGTTTCTCGAAAAATCAAAAAATCCATTCTTCATTTGTGTAGAAACAAAAGCACACTTCACATCTATACTTAAAGATATTTTTAACGATCATACTCCAAATTGCTTACCAGCTGGCACACGACGTTAAAACGATGTCATTTGGATGTTGTTAAAACATTAAAAAGTACAAACAGCGTTATAACGACGTCGTTCTGGCGTCGTGTGCCGGCTATGTTGGAAGGTCATGCATAGAGAAAAAACCTTTACAACTTTTTTTTTGTTCCCCCTTTTGTTGAATGATCGTTATGAAATATAGACACGTTTTGAAGATAAGAGATTTTCACTATTGAAATTGCAAGCATATGTCAAACCTCTAAATTTCTCAGAAACACAAAAACACTTGATTACAGGGCCGAGTAATCTGTTATCGGCCCTTGTTACGTAAATCGAAAAAAAAAAGTTTATTCTTGAGGACATACGATTACATATACCATTACAAGCACCAGAAATAGCTCACTGTATTTGGGGTAATTTGAACCCTTCAAAATGAAACTCTAGCTATTAATCCCAAATCATTCTCAAAATCATGCGATTGCTATAGAGAGCAGTAAATGTGTTTGATCAATATAGCGTCTTTGGCAACATCATCTGCAAAGAAGAGTGAAAAGAAAATTATCTTGTAGTCTTTCTCAGAACATTTTCCTTTTTGCTCTCCTACGCATGTGTTAGCAGTACTGTTGATCCGCCTCTGTCTTACCTGGACACTTTGTTGTTGTGTATTTGTCTCTTCTTGATCTCCTTTCCGCATCTTCCTTACAAATAGAAAAACACATATGAAACCAATGAAGAGAGCTATAAAAGCACCACCAAATATCGCAATGATCGTTGTCATACCGAGGTTACCGAGGATGCCATCTCCATCATCGACTGTATTTGGTTGAGGTGTCATCACTAGAAGCGAACCAGTTGATTGTTTTTTATTTTGTGTACATAAATTGACTAGAAATAGTTGCTTAATAAAAAAGCAGGTAAAGAAGTAAGGGTTTGCTAAAATTTAAAAGGTTTTTATTTGTCACCCATCCGACTGTTAAGACGCGTATTTTCTTACGCTCAAATAAAGTCTATAAAATCGATAAAAACCAAAATTTTGTTTGCTAAAATTGTTGGGGAAAATAGTGATTCAAATTCAACCCATTGTGTATCCATAATTGCAGTATCAATATTTACAAAAGAAGCAAAATTTAGTTGCAAGACTGTCTCTAATTTTCTCATTCTGTAAATTTAATAAAATGGAGTATCACGAATAACGAACTAGAGTTGACAAAAATTGCAAAAACATAAAAAGTCTTACGGCCGATATTTAAATTTGTAGTGAAAGTCACGATATCACTGTATTCACCAAAGCCTTTATTGTTGGCAGCCTTGATGCGAAAGTCATAAGATGCACCCTTGATTAGATTCTGAATCATATAGTTGTTATCCCTGGCCTGTTGTGCAGGATGGAAGACCTCAACACTCAGCCAGTCCTTCAGTGTGGAGCTATTCTTGTACGTGATCCTGATGGAGGTGACTGGTGCTCCACCATCGTCATCTAGCTCCCAATACAATCTGATATCGTTGTCGCCAATTGCTGTTTTATCATATAGAATGACAGGAGGGTCTGGTGGGGCTGTGAAGAAAACAAATCAGTGAAAGAAATTAAATTTGGCCGCCCAGAAGGAGAACATAATTAATGAAAATTCAGGCTTTTCTAATGCAAAATACTCTTCTTCGCAGATAATTTAACCAAATAAATACAATAAATGCCAATTAGTTAATTAAGTCATAGTGGAAGTCGTGTTTCAAATCGGATTATCGAATTACTTCTACTGCGACTACACGCAAAATGGAATTTTTTAATAACCATGCAACGAGTGCACGAAAGTTGAAAGTGAAAGTCCTCGAAATTTGAGGAAATTTTGCACAGTGACCGATTAGACGATTATTACTGAATAAGATGACATTTCTCAGTTTTTGACCAACTTTTGCCTAAAATTTCATAAACACGACTTAACACAACAGTTACAACAACAAGCACAACATGAAACATTGTTTTGATGTCGTATTAATGTCCATACAACAACATATGCTGGCTAGAAACAACAACAACAACAATAATAACAACAACAACTTACCGATCCCCGTTAACATGATCTCTTTCACAGTCTCGAAGCCTTTGGTTGATGCAATGCATTTATATAGCCCATGATGCTTCTTCTTCACTTTAGTAATCTTGAGTTGTGACACACCGATCTCGGTCTTTGAACTATACGTCGTCTTGGCAACAGTGAAATCGTCGACTGCGCGGCCTGGCGATATGAAAAACGATTGTGGTTGACCGGGGTAGATCTCCCATTTGAAATCCATGACCGGAAAGCCTTTAGCTTTGCATTCCAGGAAGCCAGACACTGTAACGTCGATTTCGAAATTACCACGACTGAATATTACTGGTGGTTCTGTAAATTATATAAAATAATTTAAATTGGAATATAAATGTTTTCTTCTCTCGACATACCGTAACAATGATACTATAAGAATATGCTGTTTCAAAAGCAATTTTATCCTGTAAATTTAATAAAACAGAATATTGCGAAAATAGAAACTAAAGCAGTTTTCCTAAAAAATATGTAAACAAATGTAAGGGAACATTCAATAATTACGTCACGCTAGGGGGTGGGTGGGTCTCGTAGTTTTTCGTTACGCAGCGTGACGCCGAAAAGGGGGGTGGGAGGGGGGTCTCGTTGGAAAACGTGACGTCACAGTAATAATTTTTTTAGATGACAATTTTTTGTATTTCTTCACGAAAGAGATTGTCTTGTCTCTTATAATTATAAATTCAGCCAATCTGGACAAGTGATTGACTGCCAGTTTATCATTTTTATTATAATATTACGTCTCTACCAAACGTGACGTCACGCAAGGGGGTCTTTATTCAAAATGTGACGCAGCGTGATAGGGGGGTGGGTGGGTCTAAAATGGCAAATTTAGCGTGACGTAATTATTGAATGTTCCCTAATGACAATGAACAGATGAATGGACGAAGAATTGCAAAAAACCAAAACACAAAAGACCTTTTTTAAATTTTTGTTTAGGGTATGTTAATTTTGTAATGTCACCCGTATACTGCATCATGATGGATGTTTATTTGATTTAAGGCCATTTTGTATCCCATCTATAAAATAGGGTGACGAGACGAGACTTATTTCAAAATTGTTTGAATTGACTTCCGAAATATACGAGAATAATTTTAGAATCACATACTTACTTTTAATCCGTATATTTATAGCTTTGGTAAGATTACCACCCAGATTTGAGGAGATACAAACATACCGTCCGACATCCACTTCTGAAAAATTCCTGAACTCCAAATATCTTCTCTTCGAATATGTGGAGTGAGGGCTCGGACCATCTAGCCTCTCACCGATTGTCCGAAGAGACACGTGGTCTGAGAAGCTGCCATCTACTTTGTACCACGTGATATTGAACGGCGAATGGGCTTGCGATTCGCAGTAGAAGTCGTCTTTGTTCTCACCGGGATTTAACAATAGCGTCTGGACTTCCTCTGAGAAGTCTAACAAGCTCGGTTGTCCTGGTAACAATAAGTGAAAATTAAGAAAGATGGTAGATATTGGAACTAAAACACAATGCAAACTTGCAGTGTATGTTATCATACGTTATTATTGCATATTACTATATGCCATCCATCCTTGACACTAATGACTAATACTAGTTTCATCGTTTGAAAACTTTGACGATCCAGCTGAACGGAGGAAATACATGAGTGTGTCAGTAACATTTTAAATGTGTCCAAAATAAATTCAAGCGAAATTCCTGGCTATTGAACTTACACAGTATGATGGAGGGTTGAAAACTTGTGCGAAGGAGAGTGAAAAGACATTTAAGACGTAATGTTTCTAAAATGATAATTCGATTTTAGCTCTCCTACACAAGTATTCGTAAGTCTAACGATTCTGCTTACCAATCACATGGACATCGTAGGAAGCGAGCGTCTTCACTTTCAGGTTATTGCTGTACCCGAAAATTATATCACATTTATACTGACCGCTATCCGTCAGTTTCGATTTCAAGATCCTCAACGATGTACCTCGCACCCGCTGCAATCGTCCACTATAGTAAAAGCTTTCGAATGTTTTCTCGTTGTTATCGTATCGATAGAGGTCGTTCGTTGCAATATTCGGTGGCGTGTATGCGGTCGTGTACCAATACACACTAGCGAAGTTCCCACCCGTCTTGTTTTGGCACGTCAACTCGAACGGTTTGCCGGCGGGGAAGTATAAAGTGCCACGATCTTAAACAAAAAAACAAAAATATGGATAGATTTCAACATCCAAGACACCACATTGTATGGGCGTTGATACGACGTTGTTTTAATGTCCTGGATTTTCACAAAGTGGGACCATCTGACCTTGTTACTCTGGCTATAATTCAATACCGGAATTTACGATATATTACCGGCCCGATAATTCAATACCGGCCCGTTTAGCGTCAGCTTTTATTACGTCAAAATCTACATTACAGTACAGCTAAATTACATTGTCAAATTTGTTCCACTTTATGTCATTTACGGTGGGCATGATAAGCTGCATTTCTTTGGTTTTGGGGAAATTACACTCATGGAGCTTTTAATGATAAACTCTCGGGGAAGATCTCATTCTAGATTCCTCGGAATAACACTCGAAGCAAAAGAAGGTGACTGCAAGGATTCATTTTGTGAATCCTCTTCATCGCGTAATCTGATTGGTTTAAAAATGCAATGCTTTTATAATTCGCGTGATTTGATTGGCCGTTGTTTTTAACTGTTTGTTGCAATGTGTTAGAGTTGTTTTCGAATTGGATCTCTTTTTACCATGCCGATTCTTCCCCTTGAGTGCGTTTGGATAGCGGGACAGACTAGTCAACTAGTCTCATCCTACTTATTCTGAGCATAAAGTATATTCTTCTTAAAAGAAAACTGCTGTACATAGTCGAAGGGTTGATGTCACAAAGCCATCTCTGGAGGAGAGTAAGAAAGTAGTTATCCGTGAAAAAATCTTAAGATAATTGGTTTCTAGCTCTCCTTCATAGATGTTTGACGCACTCTAGATCCACTACTGACCCTGGTTGTAAGTACAAAAATCGAGGACAGTAACAATAAAGGCATTTCGCACACAGAATAAATCTCTTATTTCACATACACCACCTACACACAAACAAGCAAATACTTTTAGTTTCCTAACAAGAGGATTCTGTTTTATCTTCTTGTGCCTACATATCCTCTGTTATAGTTGATTTCAAGAAATATACATACATCTTCGAAGAAGAGCTAGAAACAAATTATCTTAAAGGTTTTTTCAAGGATAACTACTTTTTAACTCTCCTTCGGACGCACTCCACAATAACATTGAGTATAGCTTTTTTTTCAAATGCTTGGTAAAGATAATAATAGCAGAAATCCAATAACTAAATGTAATTTAAACATAATTTACTAAACATGGTGACTTGAAACAGTTTCAAATTTACCAACACCTGCCATTTTTAGTCCATTAGAGACAAAAATTAATATTTATATTATGCTGGACAAGGTGATAATGATGATAGATAATTCAGGTCCAAATTAGATATTGATAATAATAATAATAAGAAGAAGAATATACTTATAATTGCTCAATATATATGATACAACTATGTAACAATATATCTTCGTACTATATTTTCCGATTATACTGTATTAGGACCATAAAGATATTTTGCAACATTGTTGATGAGAAAGTACAATATTCAAAGTGATTTTGAGCTCTTCTATTAACCTCTATAGGAAAGGTTTAGAAATAGAGAAGTATATAAATAAACTCGAGACGAGTCGTTGAAGCTTTTTTTTTCATTTAATACGAGATTTTATATTTAAAATCAACTCGTTGTTAATTCTGATTTCTTTAAAGTACAATTCCTATAGAAAACAAACATTTACTTTGAGATTATATTTGAAAATTAGAGACAACATGTTGATTATTAGATGAGAATGGTCACGCAGTTCGTTACGTTCGGTAAAACCAATGTAATAATAATGCTCGTACAAATAAACATGCAATCCGATGATACTGTAATATGCTAAAACAGCAAACATCATATAACAAACACTATAGCAAAACACTGTTTCAACTTGATTACTTTTTTAGATATAAATGCAAATACTAGCAAATGTGTTTACTTACCTAAATTACCAAGGACCATTGACCAACAAAGTGTGATAATCAAATAAACAGCATCCATTTCACGTACAATTGTAAATGGAATCTATCAACCCTCTTAATGTAAAACTGCACATAAATGACACACAGGTATTCCTTACTAATGTATTAGGTCAAAAGAACACTGTTAGAGCCATTCGCAACCAATTTTGTAATCACATATACGATATATTCTCAAAGGAAAAGCCAACTACAACATTCTGTTCGGTTCGCTGTTGATTTGGACCAGCCTAAATCCGTGTAGCTATCAAATCCTTGCCTGAAGCGTGCTTGAAATGTGTCTGAAGATACGTTGTGTTTGATTAACTCCTTAAATGTAAAAATTTTAGTCCAAAAAGGTTAGTAAAACCTTCTAAGTGTCAGCGTCACTGACTGTTTTGAGTTTTGAAATTTTACACACAAGTCCAATGTTCAAATGTGGCTCAAAGTTGCCAATTTCCACTGTAATCAAACACGTTTACCACCGTTCGAAAAGTAATTTAGTGTTCGTTCCTAAGAGCGTGAATGATCGACCTTTACTTACAAATAACAAAAAAATTACAGTCCTCAGAAGTAGACAGTAGTTTTTCGAACCTCGACATTGCGTACGACGGACTTTGGCACCTAAAGGTCTCATTAAACTCCATCACATTAATGAGGTTATAATTACAATAATTACACGGCAAGAGTAAGACACTATTATAGTTAAAACATCCAAATCAAATAATAACAAGTAATAAAATACATAGGCAGTTTATTCTAACTCATCCATATATATTTCCTCTCGATATTCAACAGTCAAGCTTTTTCTCTTAATAAAAATACGAAGGGACTTCAATTAACTGCTACAGTTAGCGATATAATTAAAAAACATATAGTATTCATCATCTCCAATTAGCAACCACAATTAGACAATTTTAATAACATGCTATTTACACCAAAAATAAATATAATATACATTTGTAGAAGGTCTCTGTGAGATTCAAATCTAAACAATTTTCTTGATATAGATCCCAGTCAAGCTTGCTTTCTCTCTCTAGAATTTCGATCAAATTTTAATATGATCCTTCTAGAAATCACAATATACAGATATGAAGTATGTAAACCATAAACGATAACTTATAATTATACTAATTATACCTTAAAGAAATTTCCAATATATATATATATATAAATATATAAAAGAATTTTAAAATTTGTTGATTTATAAGATTTGTTATAAACACTCAATATCGAGTTTAGTAGAAGAAAAAAAATCATCACAGTCAAGAAATTCGTTACTATCACACGCCGTCAGTATTCATCAACCACTCATCGTCATTCACTCCTTGTGTTTTTGTTGTTTATCTCCATCATTTCTATTTTTATTATTATTGATATAAAAAAAAAAACGTCATGGAAAGAAAAGGCTGTGGCGAAGTGTTATCATAACAAAGTATAGTTAAACATTAAGCTACGTTAAAAAAACAATGCATTGTACAAACGACATCTATTTGACGTCTTTTTCATAATGGTTTCCTATTTATATTTGAATTTTATGAATGTTGATACTAACTAACGGACGAAACATGTTATAGGAGAATTCTTACTTTAAATGTTAAGTTAACAAATGAAAGCAAGTTCTAATAAAATAGGAATACTACTTTCCCGCCACTATTGTGTAAGGTTGTACTGATCTGAGAAAGGCGCGCGAAGGCTAATGTCATATCCAGGGCTAGTACATATCTTCGAGTATATCTATGATGCCGGAAAATCTTTTGTTTTTTTGTTTTTTAAAAATTTTGTTCAGCCTGGAATTATTCATGTTTTTCTATTGTTCGCAACCATCTATGGTTTTCAGGGTAAAATTATATGTGTTATATCATATTTTGTGAGATTAAAATAATGTTTATTATTAATATTTTTTTCCTTCTTTTATCGTTAATTTTTTACTCGAAAATGATTCGATTCGCGACAAATTATTCAACCTCACCAACCAGCTTTAAAGCAATTAATGCTTCTTTTGGAAAATTGCATCGTTTTAATTGCTGAAATTTTACACCCCACAAAATATCAATCTCCAAATGTTTAAAGACGCTCAGAGAAGTTGTGTGGAATGGAAATTAAACACCAACATTTGAAAGAAAAATTATTTTTCATATAAACCTCAAGCATCCCGACCTTTTCTTTTTGAAGTAGTAAAAAGCTTCTGGAATTAGAGACGGTATTTTTACACCACAACCTTTTGAGTCCAAGAAAAGCTCTAAAAATGAAGGTGGTGCAATGTCAAAATGTTTTTTTTTTCTTAACCGCCTGTGCAACCTCGTACGTACTAGATTTACACATGCTGAAGCTACTCCCTAATGACACAAATTTCTACTCGAAAACAAAACATCGTTGAATGACATCTGTTGATATCAAAGGAATTTAATGGTACTTGAACCATCAACGCATTGCGGTTTAGCATCAAAATATTGTCTGTCATGCAACTGAATAAACTATTTTTTTCGTGATTTTCAAAAGAAGCTTTGTTAAATGAAAAAAATCGTTAAAATATAAGGAATCAACTTTTGTGAAAGATTTCTTCTTTGATTTTTTTCTCGTGGGAAATAATTTTTGCAAATAGAATGTTTTTATGCCATGATAAGCGCTGTACTATAAAAAGATTTCAATGGGTATTTTTGTTCTGCGTTTATATCTTTTATTCATTACGAGTGGTGTTATTTATTAATGCTTGCATAAAGAATGTGCAATAAATGTTGTTGTTTTTTTATTTATAAATAATATTATTAAATTATATATATTTTTTTGCAATTTCGCTGTTTTCCTTAAATTTTGCGCTCAAATTATTAAAAAATATTCATATTTGCGACAGTTAATCTTGCGATTCGTAAACAACACATTCTTTATGCATTAATTCTCGAGGCAATGTGTGGTATGTGTCTATGCGGAGCAATATTGTGGAGGTAATACCTACAAAATATTATTAAAGAGATAAATGATCTATTGTCTGCACATTTTGATTATATACAACTTGAGTTTGTTTATATTATTTTTGTTAAGAGGATCAAATTTTTTTTTAAATTATCATTTATTTTCATCATTTTTCTTTTTACCAAAATAATAAAAGCTCTTTCTAAAGGTCGATGACTGATGACAGAAATGATTGGCAAATATGTTTAGTTACGGTTGTAGTTGACATCAAAAAATTGAACTTGTTTGTTATTGCTGTCTTATCTAAAAGTAGTCTGTAAGCTGGAGAGATCAAAATGGCTCCAGCGAGGGTAATATTATTAATATTATTTACCACTTTTAAAGAAATTATGCACTAAAAAATTGCTTTTGCGAAATTTACTATTGCAATATAAAAAATTTTTTAAAGTATCACGTAATGATACAATATAATAAAAGCCCATTTACTGGTTATTTGCGTTTACTTCCAAAGTACCTTTTCGTTTTCGACAGCAGTAACTTTTGATAACTCGATGATTAATGAAAAAGAATAAAAATGACAATATGTTCAGTTTCGACTAACCCAGCGTCTTTAAGTGATATCAAGAAATTTGAACTTGCTTGTGAAGTTTCAACACGGAAAACTGCTTTGTCCAAAAGGTGCTGGCACTTGATGGGTAAACTCTCGAAGATGACAGATTGGAAATGTCAGTAACTCTCTATAAATATTACTAAACATAAATAGAAATACCACGAATTCAAAATCATCAAAAAAAAGAAAAGAAAGAAGAATTTAAAAAGTCCTATAAAAAAATCTCGCTTAAAAAAATTAACCAACAACAAACTACGGCCAAAAATTGTTTCATTTTATGAATCTAAAAATTATTCAAAAGTCAAATTATACTGTACACTTGATAATTGATAATTGTTGAAATACTAAATGTATTTATTTATTCAGAGTATCAAATATATATTAATATCTAATAAAATGTAAACAGTCGTTTTTTAAATAATAACAATAAATAAATAAATATCGAAACTATGATTACAGATAATATATTAAAAAGATCGGTAAATAATACAAAATAATGTCGACGGTAAGACCTGAACTGAATAATATCAACAAACAGTGATTTCACTTTTAAAGGGATCACGATATAAAAAAAATGATCAGTTCTCAGATGATAAGAGTTCATTAACAAAAGAATGTCAGAAAAACAAAATAGTTAAAACTTCATCTAACTGAACATAATATTACAATAAGGTATGGGTTTTGTCATTTTCACATTGCATCTGGCTAGAAATTAGATCGAAGCGGGGTTTTTAGCCGTTACCGGTTGCCTCAAGACAGACATGTTCTTAATTTTAAGATTAATGACCTCTCATTGGAAGTTTGCTCTTACAATTTCTTTCTCGAGAAAACTGGAAATTAAAAGGCAATAAAAGAGTACACATACAGTAAAAGAGTAGAAGAAGCACTTGTTTTCGAGATACCACCTATAATAAAATATAGGAAAGCCTAGACAAGTAACCTGGCACTTCTCAATCCTTTCAAAATTGTCGGTAGGTAAGAAACTTATAGAGCGGTACGATTCGGTCTTCTTTTGATATAATAAATTTTAAGAGCGTTGAATATAAACATACTAAATAGTTTGCTTTAAAGGAGACACATGAAGACTCCACAAACCGGTATACGTAATACCGCGGAGTTACATGACTCTTAATAAATATAAACTTCCAACTGATTTAAAAGGTGATGACAGGAAACTGGTCAGTGTTTCGTTGTTTTGCATATCAAAATTATAGTACTCAACAAAACAGCAGATTCATAACGAAAATTGAACTCATGTTATTCCTGCCATATCATCAGCCTCCTCACGAAGTGCTTCTATTTTCTCTTGCAATAACATCTACAAAATATTGATAAGAAATAATCATTAAAAAACTAACAAGAAAAGTAGACCAGTTTGAATGAGGTTTGAATCATTAGCAGTTTAAATTACTGGAAATTTGAGTTACTAGAAGTTTGAGAATTCTTTTTTAATAAGCGCCCCCTCAAAAGTCCAATTATTAAATTAGCATCCCGGGTGCTTATTCCGTCAATTACAGTATTAGAAGTTCGAGTTACTAGTGGTCTGAGTCACTACCGTTTAGTCTAATGGAAATGTGAGCTACTAAAAACTTGAGTTACTAAGTAAGTAAAGCAGTGTTTATTTAACAATTAAATACAAATAACAACAACATATTATGTACAATATAAAATAAATTATAGATTTGTATGAGGAGACCATTTATCAGCACAACTGCTGTTTTAAAAAATGCCCACCTTTTTTCTTCTTTTACCTTTTTTCTTTTTCTTTTCTTTTGCTTTTTTTATTTATTTATATATATATTTATTTTTTTCTTTATTTACAAAGTTTTTTGTAAGATTAATAAGAATTTAAAAAAAGTCTAGCAGAAGTTAGGTAGATATTCCTATATTGGTTTTGTAAAATGTTCCAATTTGTAACTGTCTGATACCTAGCTGATTTAATGCCAAATTTCGTCGCTTTCACAAAAGGCCTTGGGAGAAGTTTGTTTAAGTGAAGCAGCTCTTGTTTAAAATTATCCAACTTGCACACAACGTTTTATGAACATTAGTACGACGTTGCAATATGTGCGGTTAGGGTAGAAGTTCGAGTTAGTAGAAATCCAATCCAAACTAATTTAGAGTCAAATCTGCGTAACTCTTCGGTTGATGATAGTAAAGCAAGAAGATTCCCGTCAAAGAAGTAATAGAAATTTAAAAACTACATGTAATTAATTTTTATTATATATTTATAATTTCTAGTATTTAGAAATAACAAACCCAATTTCAGTCTAAAAAAGGCCTAATGTTTGCCAGTCTAATATTCAAATAAAAGAAAAAAACTCGCTGTTCTTTTCACTGATACTGATATCAGTGCTTATAATACAGACAAAAAATGCTCTGTGGCACTGGGTATAGACTACAAAGTCGATTTTAAAGATCCTGTCCTGCGGAACGGGAATCAGTACGTCTTTCTCTTGTCTGACAATAACAAGTTTGGCTAAACAGAAGTTTAACAGGGATGATACCACTAATATAAAAAGATTTGAGAATCCCTTACCTTAGCAGACGAAACAATGAGATTAGCCTGTCTTCTTGGTAGATATTCAATATCTTGACATAACGTGGTGACATCAGCTTTAGCCAAGTCTCGAAGGGAGTGATACCCCTTCTTGAACAGCTGACGTGCTCGAGCCTAAATGCGAACAAGTCAACAACAATAATACGGAATTGACCTCTCGCATCTCACAACTTTTCAGAAAATCTAAAAATACCACTAAAATGTTGGAGGTGGGTCAAATTTAGTATGGTTAAGTAGAAAGCTAATTTAGAAAGATTTCGATAACATTTCATGGATTTTGTTAAATTTTATGGTCAAGAGCTATAATAGCCGGATTGACCGCATTTAAAATCTAAAAAGTTATGTTTAGATAAATTTGTTTTGGATTTTGTGACAATCTGACTAATTTACGATTGCAACGTAGTTGAGATTGTTTCTAAAACCATCAGATTACTCCTAATATGACTTCTCGCGAAATAGAATGTTAATGCCATGTAACTAATGCACGAAAGTTGAAAGCGAATTTTTATGAAATATTGTTTCTCACCATAGGATTTTTTTTTTTTTTTCATAAAATAAAAACCAGATTGAGGTGTTTAGAGTGACATTGGGAATGAATGTTTGGCATTCTAACATTTTTGACAATGTTGAACGTATATCATTTAATACTAGGTTAAGCGAGTCTGGCCAAACGGTAAAAAAAATTCAGTGAGTGGTTCTGCTGATAAGTTTCGATTAGACAATCTCTAACTAGCCATTTCATGGGTCTTGATTTTTTCATGAGTTTCTTACTATAGCAAACGTTACAAAAAGCATATTTAGAACAATAGTGCTCCGTGGAGAAGGATAACTTCAACAGAAATGGCATTTTTTTATGTACAAATATGTCCTCCTCCTCAGATGTTTGTCTAGGTCTTAAAAAAAATAAAGTGAAGCATTTATGACGGGTCTACCTGTTTCACACCAGGTATTTCCAATAACTGTACCAGGTCGGCCTCCCCAGTATTCGTAAGACGCTCCACCAGATTTTGAAATAACAATTTCAATGTCCAAAACCTTTCAATTTCCTGCAAGAGAAAGCGCTTAATTTGTGTAATGTAGAACCTCAAATAACTCAAGCCCCGCCCCCGCCCGTATGACAAAGAGCTTTTATAATGTAGGTTAGTTAATTTTCATGACGTCATAGATCCCAAAACATATCTATACACGTGTTCGAAAATCCTCGTCCCAAATATGAAAATTAAAATGTCCCAAACGATCTGTTGGACCAATCAAATTAATCAATAAATCAATTAAAACATTACAGTGACTTCAAGCAAATATTTTGAGAATCTGATAATTAAATTGTACATCTTAAATTTCCTTTCCGATGAGGAGTTAACCTTCCCAATAGCACTTTTTTTAAAGGTATGGACGTCATAAATAGACCAAATTGACCTTCGGAATTGTTAAACGATATTTATACCAAGATTTAATATCTTCAACTCGAATACCTTATCGGACAAAGCTTAGTCGGACAAAAAAAAACTTGTTACTCAAATAAGTTGTTAAACCAAACTTTAAGTAAATTACTAAAGTGATTTTTAAAGGCGGTGGTTTTTAAAGGCGGTGGTTTTTAATGGCGGTGGTTTTTAAGGAAGTCCCAGATTTGCAGCAAGATAAAACTATGTATGCATGCTCGTAATTACTTCTATTAAAAAGACAATGATACAATTTCATGGAACATAACAAACCAATACTCAGCTGCTAAAGCCGCTGAGAAATAAAGAACATAATCATAGAAGTAGAATAAAGAATATGGCTTACATACAGCCGTGAAGTAGACGAGCAGCGACGAGAATGATATCGCTGACGACAGCAAGTTTTGCAGGAAGCCACGTGTCGTTTCGAAGAGTTCAGCAACCTGCCATACTGTCTTCTTTCTCATCAAGTAATACAACATCAAGGTCAAATAAAACCGTTTGTATGTTGTATCATCGAACTAAAAAGTAGAGATGTGGTGGCGATGTTAACTCGTAACCTGTTAATCAGGGGTTCAATTCTACCACTGATCACAGTGGTGAGGATAACCTTTAGCTTCTAATTACCATAGGTATAGGTCTCCGTTGTAGGTGTTTTGCAACGAAGGTAGGAATCTCATTGATAACAGTGTGATTAGCACTGAAAAGATAATCCTTGGTAAAAATTCGCAAATAAAATAGTTTATGTTGAACCCCAACTGCTAAAACCCATCAAAGCAGGTTATAACTTCTCATCTTTAATACTGCAATTGATTTAGCCTATTGTGGAGATAACTATCGGTTTGAATCGGTTATATTGTTGAGTTGATACATGCCTTGTAATGGAGTTATTTAAACGTAAACCATATCATGAGAGTGAGGCTATTTCAAGAAGCTGGGATTAGATATTTTGTTTCTGTAGTAAAATAGGTTGGGTTTGAACTGCCAAGTAAAATTTCGAAAACTAAATTTGGTTGGTACTTGAAAAGTCAAAAGTAAATTTGGAATACCTTTTTGGAAGACTGTCCAGTTGCTTTGCGCATCAACATGCTTTCTTTAATTCCAATAAATTCAGCAGCACGTGTTTCTGATGCACTCAGCTTGGAAAACTGAGAATTAGAAAGATACAAAGATTTAATTTTTAACATAATCGTATGGCTGATTACATTTTGCTTGAGTTTTTCGTAACCGCAGGGCCGATTTATCCGTAATTGGCCCGCTCAGTTCTAATCGGGCATGTTACGTAAATGGAAAAAAAAATGGCTGAAAAAAGAATGTTATTTTTAAAGCCATACGATTAACCTAATAAATAACATAATTTTTTGGGTGCTTTTTTGGATGACTAGCCTGGATGAGCCCTCGTTATATTTTGAAACATTCAAATAGCACTTCAAAATGAAAACACTTCAAAATGAAACTCTGATTGTTAATCTCAAATCATCGTCACACGTCGAACTAACTGGAAAAATTAAAGAAATCTCCATCGATCTCATCCGAATACCTCTCACAATATAAGGTATCTTAGGCCTACTCATTTTCGAGAATGAGCCGTTTGAATTAATTGTTGAAACCTACATGTAGAAACTTTTTTTGAAACCTTCGACTATGCTATCAATCGAAGATGATGATATGAATATTTTTTGTGTATATGAGATTATTAGACTGCAGACCAAATACCTAACTTTCAAACATAAGAAAAATCAAGAAACAAAATAAGAAAGGCCTTTCATCAGGCTTATAAAAAAACGTGTATTTGCACAAAATCTCAAAATATTCAAAATTCGCGAAAATTAGTATGCATACCCACAAAAAAGAACAACTTTTTTATTCAAAAACAAAAATACAAACCTGTCTATAGAAAGTCATCCATTTGACAAATAGCGAGGTGGTTTGATCGAATGGAGTTGCCAGATACAACAGGTGTAAGTCTGTTGCCAAAACAATACCATACAGTGATTTATTCAACTCGTTGTATAATGTCGGCACGAAGTCAATATCCATACAACCTGGAATATAAAATTTTAATTTTCATTAAAAAAGTTTGATAAAAACATAAAACGATCAGAACAAACCGAGCAAAAAAAGAGAAATTTTCTATTTGTCTATTTAAACGAATATAATGGATTACGGAAATTCTTTATGATTCACCTTTAACTGTTGCTCTCCCTAACTCTGTAATTATAAGCATAGACGATGTCTTATTTCCTTCTATTTCATCATTGTGCTCTTCTGAAAGTTGCTCAGCTGTTCCTTGGCTTAGCTCTGAAGTGGTTGATTCTTGACTTGTACTTGTTTTAGAAGAGGACGTTGGCTTTCCGTCTTTATCAACTGTGGCAACCATCTCTAGTTTGACGAGGACGTTGACTTGATTCTCGATAACTCGTAGCAGGCTTTCCTGATTATCACTATCAGCAGGTGGTTGCCTCCTTGTTTCTTGGACGTGATAGAGAGTGGTGCAGAAAAGTGACTCTAATTCGTCAATTGTATTGCAAATCTGAATAGCAAGAATAATTAATAAAATCACTCAACTGTTGTAAAAGGTTTTTCAGACAGACATGTCAAAGATATTCTGAAATGAGAAACGAACAGAACAAAAAATTAATATAAGTGCCGATGTCAAGTTTTAATTGTAGAAAAAAAATTCTTCAACATTTGGCAAAAAAGTACAAAAAGTGCGCCAAAATTACTATATTTATTATGGCTAAAGTATACTTGACATCGGCAAATAGCGCTAGATCTCATGATGTCAAGTGTTTTTAAAGTCTTTTTTAGGGTACATCTTAAATTTCCTTTTGCATTCTAGGACTGTTTTGCACTATCCAAGATGTGTGACCACTCTGAATAAGCATTTGGAAAACATTGGCTACAATTAAAAATTGGAATAATAGAAAGAAAGCTGAAAAACGGTCAGGAGTTACAATTACCTTTAATCCCAGTAGTGAAAGCACCAACTCTCTCAGTCCTTTTCCCTTCTCGTACATCAAACTGCTCGTACATGTCCCTGTGGCCCCTCTGATCAACTTCTGTAGCTTGCCTTTATCTTTTTTGGCGATGACGAGGACGCTTTCACCAGAACTGTCTATGCCAGCCCTTCCAGCTCTTCCTATCATCTGTTTATACTGTGAACGAGACATCCACTGGTTTCCAACATACGGCGATCGTAAAATCACTCTAATAAAGTAATAAAAAAAACAAAGAAGATTATAAACAGACAGCTACACTGTGTAATAGTACCACAGTACGGACTGAGAGACCAACAAAATGAAACATAAAAACTCGTAACTAGAATTGCACACTTTTGAGAGAAATCTAAGTATCGTTAAACCATTTTTTGCTTTTTATTAATTTCACTTTTTTTCGTTTCTCTTTTTTTTGTTATACGAGTCTCTCCTTCATCTGTCAAAAAAAGACCCCACAAAAACAAAACTATATATTTATATTAAAAGATTCTCGAATTTTTGGTTGGTCTCATACCAATAATATCAGCCACGCATATGCAACCTATATTTACTCGAAATATTGTTTATTAAGACAAGAGATGAACACTTAAACTTGAGAAGACTGAATATACAGTATACAGTAATATTAAGAAAGGTTATACCGCATATTTAATGATTTTAGTGAATTACCAAGCATTGATTTTTGAATACCAACAGTAAAAAGCAAGGATCGATCAATGGAGACTTTGAAAGTCTTACATTTTCTCAATTACTCCAAATATCCCTACACCAAGCGATAATTGGTATATGCATATATTATAAATTTAAAAAAAGAAAGAGAAAAAGAAGCATGCCACCTTTTCGCAGGTAGATTGACACCAGCAGCCAACGTGGAAGTACAACAGAGCAAGCATAATACACCAGACGAATACGCCTCTTCTACTAACTTTCTTTCGTCCATGGTAAGACCACTATGGTGGTACGAGATACCGAATGGGATAGTTTTGGCAAGAGTCTTACAAACACCTTTCGCTACGTTGTGAATATGCTGAAGGAGTTCAAGTTTCTCTGCTTTTCGATGCTCCACCATATTCCTGTAGATAAACATAAAGTATTATATACATGTCATGCACATACAGTTCTTTCTTTAACAGTTTAATATTTTATGATTGATCTATTAACGTGCTCTTTCTTGGCCTCTTTAGTTCTTGTGGTTATAGTTCTCCCTCCAGATTGCAACTAAATAGGTAAGTAGCTCTTGACCTAACGCTCATACCGTGTCAACCAAGTGGTGCTAATTATACGTTGAGTTGACGAAGGCCGGGATCGAGTTGAAATCATAGATTTCAGATTTGTTGACATACTGTCAAACTAGATATGGTTTAAGCAGTAATATATCGTTTACTCAAAGAGAAGGTTACCTCCCCTTCATACAGAACAACGTGGTGATGGATGTAGGCTTCAGCGTAAGTAAAAACACTTGAAGAACAACAATAGAAAAACCATACAATCAATCAGAACAGTAATCAACAGAAAGGTATTTTAGTATTTTCGTTCTTTATATATATAAATATATTAAGGAATTCAACAAAAAACGACTTTGAAAACAAGGACAATAGATTGATTTCGAGTTATATGAACACGTTTCACTGTTAAATAATCTTCAATACGATCATTCTGAATTAAACAACAAAGAATAGAAACTTTATAACAATTAGATCTTGCAACAATTTTCAGTTGTTACCTTGACAACCCCCTGGCCAATAATAAGGCGACGTTTTCGCAGTTCTTCTTTGTAGCACAAAACACCATGCAAGAGTTTTCGGGAATGACTTCTTGGGCAAGCGAGACAATGTGGTCCGGGTCAGATCGCTTGTTATCCTCTGACTGATCCTATAAAACAAAATGTTTTGAATGAAAAATGTAGTTGAGCTCGTATAATTCAAGTAGAGGGACGAATAATTTTAATTGCATGCGATTATATCAACACAGTAACCTTGTAACGAAAACTTGTATGTATTTCTTAACAAAAATAATTTTTTTTCAAAAAGAAAGTTAATACATTACATTTTGATCATAATTGTTTTTGAATTAGGAGTATGAGTAGGGCTGTAGTATTAACAATACTGTTAACAAAGTAAATATTTTGACGAAATCACAAGATCGAAGAAAACGGAACCTCAACCCCCAAATAAAAAACAACAGAATGTTTCCTACGTTAAAAAGGACATCAAAATGTGTGAATTCAAAGTACTCACCAAAAGCTTATTTTTTATATAACATGCTAAACTCCAATACAAGAAACATTGTAGGATCCAAATAACTGAATAACAATGGAGATAGAAAACCTACTACTGGGTGATCAACTTGCCGTTGTGCAAGACATAAGTCTTCTTCGGTTAATGCTCGAGGATTGACTTTGTACAACGTTTCTTCAAGCTTCACATATTCTGTCAACTCAACCTATAATTGTTCATCAAGAAATTAATTTTATAGAGACCTTGAATGTCCATAACTTACTGATAACAAAAATAAATGGGGAGATATTTGTTTCAGTGATTGAAGTAGTCGAAAACCAAGACGAAGAACGTTTCGCACTTTTAAGAAAAAGAAGAAGTAGCCTAGTAGCTTACCGGACGAAACTCGTTGACGTAAATTTCAGCTTTTAGAAAGAGTCTGAGGTCATCCATGTTACCAAGAGTTGCACTCATTCCAATAATTTGCACATGTTCTAAAAGTCACAATTAATCACAATTAATTAACAATATTAATTCATTAAATAATTACATTACATTACAAATTTACATTTTTATGTGTCAATTTTCATATCACATTTTCCGTTTTGACACGCACAAATAAGTTGTCAAATGAGTTGAATTAGAAAACTTAGGCTAAGTTCTTTATGATAATATTTTAAATAAGTTTATAAGAACCATAGATTTATTAATATTTACAAAATTCTAAAGAAACACATGCAGCCTAAAAACCAGGAGTAATTTTAGGAAACATGACCAAAAACAAGGTTTTAAAGCCTAAAATAATTTTTTATATATGTTTCTTATAAAAAACAATTGTATAGTTTTGATGTATGAGAAAAGGTATGAGAAATTTGTTGAAGGTAATTACTCGACATGTGTGTTTCCATGTCATAATTATAAAAAGTGATTATTATTAACTCGTTAAATTACTTATTAAATGGGATCACTAAGGTTTAACGAGATTTTCTTTTTCTCGATTACACGAGATTCTGGTTACAACCGAACCTAATATTTTGTGATCAAGATTTCTGATATGTTATTGGGTGTATATGCTACAATGAAACTGTCGGAAGCAAACCATGTCTTTCTCTTTGTACACATGTGCGATTATTTTTATCAGCAACTTGCTTAATGCTTAATTTTACTCGGTTAATTTTCTAAATTATATGCATATATATGGGAAAATGAGAAGAGCAGTCTCTAAAGCTCTATCCAAACTATTTATCTAAACTATTTATCCAAACTATTTATCCAAACTATTTATCTAAACCATTTTGTTTCTTTTGCCTCAAAAGCGTTTTTATAATTTTTAATGACACAAATAATTTTTGGTTTAATAATAATATGAAGATATAATATATGAAGTTGCTTAATAAATTTTCGAATCCTAAGAAGTAAGCAGTCACCATAATTTCGTTCACCTAAGTCTATCGACATATTAGCTTTTGCCCCCAATTTTGTTGTTGCTTTAAACTGAAAATTGCTAGTATTTCAAGTTTAATGTATGCAAGTAAATAACAGAACATCAATATCAAGAATGGAAATGGAATGAAAATATTAACCACTTTAAGGTGCCAGTGTCAGGAAAAAGACCACTCTTAAGTGCTTTTAGTGTTGACGCAAAAATACACCGTCTTTGATCAAAAATTAATCATACCCCTTATACTATATACTATTCTTTCAAATTTCTATCGCAAATCATCGCCCTCTTTTGAAATAGCCAGAAGTTAAACATCTTACAATACGTCGAAAGGTTTAAAGAAGAGAAATTATTTTTATAGAAATAAAAGTAAAGAATAGATCTTCAAATACATAAATAGCAACTATAAGGACTTCCATCGTCGTTACAACTGCCGTTGCAAGAATTTGTTTTAATTATAGATGAGCGATAACCCCGGGTTAATTTGGTGAAGCCAAACCATAAACTGCACAACACCTGAATATCACGCCTTCACCTTTTTTTTTGTGATAACACACACGATAACATTTGCATTTGTGGAACAAAAATAGAAAATTTTAAGACGAAATTATAGGGAAGACAATAGAGAGTTGCATAATAAACTATTCGTGACAATTAGAAGCAGACCACACCCCCTTTCAGAAAAGATTTAATTGAAGCCATTTTCTTGTCTTTTGAACTAGCAAATTGACCTTTCTTTTTGAGAAAAGAATTACGTAATTTGAAAAAGAATTGGCGACGATTTTTTTGCATAAATAGTGGGTGTGGACGAATAGGTAGAGCATCAGACTTCGAAAAGGCTTCACACAAGGACGAGGACAAAGTTACAAAACGAGAAAACAACAACAAAATACAAATCAAAATGAATGCGTATCACATCTGCCTCTTCGTTACATTATTTGTATTCATCCAAGGTAAGTTGTTGATTTTTCTTATTCGTATCTGTGACTGTTTCAGTTCAGCTTGAGTTCCTCTGTATGAAGACTGTAAAACTTTTAGAAACAAATGTTTAAAAAACTTGGATCACAACTCTATCTAAATTACAAGGAGAACAATTAACTAAACGAAATAATGATATTACAAGACAGGGAAGAGGTGAGAGTACGGCATACTTTATGATTACTTCAAATATTTTTTTGTACTTGTAGGAAAACCATTTTATACAACACTGCCAACACGGCCCGTAACTACAATCGCGTGTAAGTAGATATAATTTGTACATAACGCTTGGTAAAATTTCTTAGCCCTTATAATAGTAATACGTTTTCGCAATAGTTCATAACATCAAACTCAAACTCGTCGCAAATTGTCAAAAAGAAGTAATTCAATAACTTGACTTACCAGGAGTAAAAAAATATATATATGTATTACATGGAGTTATGACACTTATTTTGTTTTCACAGGTGTCACAGTGGATGAGTGTGGTGTGTTTGGCGGTATGAAAGTAGGAAATTTCCGTCATCCAGAGAACAGTAACTGGTTCTTCACTTGTTTCAACGACACCACTAGGCAACCAGAATGTCAGCATTGCGCTGCACCTTTCTTGCACTTCTCAGAAAAATGTAACATGTGCTTAGAAGAAGCTAATGGTGAGATTTTTTTTGTTTATGATCAAGACAGCTTCTACTTTTCTACAGGAGAACTACCCTCAGTTTGAGGAATTTTTTGTTTGGGAGAGATTATAGAAACTATTTTATTAAAACACTATCTAATCCTACCATGCAAGCTTTAACTGTAAGAAACCTACTATATAACCTGCCTATTAGATCCTTAGAAATTGAAACACTGCTTCATAACTACTTTTAATATTCATAATCCTATTGTAATAGATGCTGATATTGAAGAGTGTCCACCAGTCATTACTTATCCGACTGTCACTGCTACAACACCTTCTTGCAATCAAACATTTTGCAGTGACAAAAACGATGGAATGTATAGTGTAGCTGATATTCCACAAAACTTCTATCATTGCAGCAACCAATTGACATACTGTAAATATTGCCAAGAGGGATTGACCTTTGATCCCAGTTGCGATGCATGTGTAGACCCTAGTCACACTACAGTACAACCACCTACAACTATCTAAGATCAATTGCAACATCCGACGAAAATCCGCCCCCGCCCAATATATGTCCATTTTTAAAGCATTATTTACATAATGTTTTTTAAGCGATATCTCTTTTATTCTGTAGCCATTTCTTGTAGAATTTTTATAGCATTTCTAGTAATTGTGTTTGTGTGCAGTTGTTAGCTTCTAAGATTTTTGTTTGTTTTTAAATTTTAATATCATTACGTTTGATTGGGAACATTGAGTTGTTTTTTTGTTTTTTATTCATTTCCAGTATATTTTGAATCTTACTCAAAATCGACAAAATCTGGTAAATTAAACCGTTTTAAATAAAACAAGTATTCCTGCAAACAATGGGCAAATCTTCGTAAAAATAAATTTTGATAAATAAATTTTTAATTCCTTATTAAAAAAAAACATATCAAGCTATATACTCACTCAGTTTGAACATGATCTTGGTTAAAAGGATTTCCAAAAGGGCCGATCTTCCTCCACTTCCACCAATCATATGAAGCTTTGAACAAAAACAAAGTGAGTAAAAGTTAATTCATTCAAAGAAATTTAATATATACTTTATTGGTTACAATGTTATAAATATGACAAGCAATGACAATACAAGATTAAGAAGCACGGACCTCATGATTAGAAATATTATATGCTGAAACATTTATTTATGTGAGAAATAATGGTTGAATATCGAGGCAAAAAAAAACAACAAAAGATAATGTATAATACAATACCTCATCAACCACAACTTTTCCAAGTTCGTCGGTGCGTTCATTTTCTACTAGACTGTTCACAATAGCATTAGCCTAAATTTTAAATGAGTGATTGGATCGTTAACAAATCTCATATTATATATTTTGTATGTTGCGTGTATGTGTCTATATTTAACCTTCTCTCAGACATAATAAGTTTTAAATGTTATGTATCACAAATGAATGGAAAAAGCTTATAGGCTAATATATTTGTATAATTATTGCTGCAATAAGAAATAAGCTGAAATAAGGAAAAATAAATAAAGAACACAATTTGAGAATATTTAATTCCTATTTCTGATGAGCATATCTCTCAATAGCAAAATAAATAATGCAACATAAAACTCGTGTAATGTGAATATATAGCTATTACATTTATAGATTAGGACTATAACTCAAGCTCTCAATATGGTATAAATTATGGTAACAAAAATATCACACTTTCTCAATAGTTGCAATATATACAGAATTCTTCTTTTTTCTTTTTTTGGGTGGCAAACAGCCCTTCCTTGATGCATATTCCTCAATATGAAAACCAAGTTGAACAGCAAAGGGAGACAAATCCCGAACCTAAACGTTTTATTTTAACAATAAATTACAAAAATAATTACCATAAAATTAATTAATAACTATGCTAAGGGTAGCAAAAATTAAAGCTTTAATAGTATATACAGACACAATAATTTGAGGTTGTACTCAAATATTGAGTATGTATTGAGGTTATACTCAAACCTGAATATAAAAATGATGACATGAATGTATAGTTAATGTATAGTGGTATTTATGGCAACAAACTACATACTATTAAGTAATAACTGTGGCAAAAAAACATAATCTAACAGCTACAAAAATGTAAGAAAAATTCCTTAAACAATTTATCATTCCACCTTTTCTTGGACAATTGAGACATAGGGTAGAACTAGTATGACGTTTCGATTCTGAAGAAGGATCTCTTGCATCATTAGAATCTCCGCCACCAATGTTTTGCCACCACTTGTTGGTAAAGAGTAAACCATGTTCTTGCGTTTGATAACTGCTGGAAGATTTAAGCAATCATCTTGCCATTCTAAAAATGCGACAACAATATATACAGCATCTTCTTTTGAGGGTTCATAAACAAAGGTAAATATAAAAGATACGTATAGATAATGTGGAATAATTTAATAATAATAATTAATGATTTGTGTCCATTTAATTTTATACAGTATGTTATACTTGCCAAGAACAAATCAAGATTCTTTATCAAACAAGTTAGTTATGATATGAGTTATTAAGATATATATGAAATAAACTTTTTATACCATTCCCAAGTCAAACATAGCATATGTAGTAGTCACAATTATAAATTTCTTAGTTTTCTTTACTTCAAATTTTCACTTTAATGTATGAAGAGAGATGGAAACATGTGTATTAGTTTCAAGATATTTTACAGTGTTTACATCAAAATAAATACCACAAAAAAAAATAAAAAAAATTGAACACTTTGAAAGACTATTAAAAATACATCTCATAATTTAATAAAACACCCACCATACAGTTTTGAGATTCCCCTAGCCTGTACCAAAATATCTTTGACATTTAGTGGTAGGCCGTAAAACGTGTTGTCAGGGTATTGGTCACATGAAGACTCAATCTCTGTTAAATTCATGTTCTGTAAGCCTTCATCTGTACTAAAATTTGACTCATCAATCATTTTGGAAAAGGTGTTTTCCTGAATCTGTATATTTAGAGTATCTAAGGATAACCTTTTGTCAAGTAGTGCAGTTTCTGAAAGTGTCTCTTTAACATTTTTATTTTGATCATCAAGAACTGATTCTTCTTCAAATCTAGTTGTCTCATTAGTTATGCATCTATTGAGCTCATTGTCTGATTTATCATGATCATTGGTTTCATCAGATAAGTCAACTGAAAATTGGTTAGAACAATCAAGATCAAGAGTCTTTGCAAAGTAAACATCATCTGTATCCACAATGACATTACCTTTTGTCTCATCAATAGTATGCAGTGAGTGATTGATGGATATCTCAACAGGTGAGTTTCCACTGGATATCCTTTTTCTTCGTTTTTTATCCGATCTTCTTGGTGTTTTCTTTCGTTTACTGTTTAATGGTGTGCTTTGTTTATAATTTACTTTCTTAGTCCTAAAATCTTGAGCATCGTCATCTTCATTAAAATTTGATTCACTGTCATGAACATCAATAGTGGAACAAGTCTGCGCCTTTGAAAATCCTTCGATAGATTCTCTGTTGAATATTTTCATTGGAATTTGTTTGCTTCTTTTCTCAAAATTTGACATCTTTTATTAACCCTATGGCCAAAAGTACATAGTGAAATTTTTGATTTTTTTAAACTTGGTAGAATGAAAAGATATATAATCTTTTAAACTGTTTAGTAGAAATAATAGAAAGCCACAGATAAGAACGTAATAGAGTCAACTGTATCTCAAAAGATCGTTTAGTGTTCAGATTAACTCAAACAAAACCATTAAAAATCAAAAATCATAAAAGAATCAAAACAATCATGCCATAGTACTATGAACTATATAATATATCATAGTACTCCAGGTTCTTGATTCCGAGGATTTAGATTTGGCCCAGTCTATGATTCAAAAACTTTAATATGTGATTTCAAAAGTTTTGGAAAAAAATAAAAAGTCAAATATCCAAAAAAAACCAAGATAAAAAAAAACAGAACATTGTTATTCTAACCCCTGTAAAATTTCCAAATCTTACTTAATTTCTAAATCAATCTTGTATATACAGCCCCTTCAATAGAATCGCATCTTCAAGATCAAAATCTTGTTATATCATGTTATAAATCCAAATAACATAACATATTTTTCAAGATATTTAGTGGCTTATCAAAACTTTCAAATAAAATTATAGTCAAACTAGGTAAAAAAGGGACACAAAAATGGTGGGTAAAATGGGCCATTAATTTTAAGAAACCGTTATTACAGCTTTAAACAAATGTGATCTATTACTCTAACTATATTACTTGATAGTTGTAATTGTTCAAAAATCCATGTAGTTAGCTTTACTTGTTCTTCAGATATAATCTTTTAAAATATAAGAAAAACATGTTTTTGACTATTTCAATATGAAAATTTGCTTGATACGAAAAGTAGTCCTTCGTCATTACCAAATTATTGAGGATTTGAGGGAATAACGGGACACACCATTTTTCTATAACAGAAATAGGGTAAATATGGGACACCATTTATGATATGATATCATTTTTAGCTAAATGACAGTTTCTCCAGAACAGGCGGTATCTTCAAAAAAAAAGTATAATCACATCCTCCAAATTGTTGGTATCTCAGTTATCAGAATTTGTACTGCTTACTTCTTTTTAAAGAGATTCAGGCAAAATATTTTTTTAAAAGATAGAAAGAAAAATATAGATCCAAAGATATTGTCATTCTAAGTTTTTGGCATTTTGTTTTTCTTCAATGCTTGATGCTTTGCTAATTATAACCCAAGGGGTGTTTACGAACTGAGGCTAATATCTACATATTACCATATGAGGAAGCCTGCTAGTCTGTATTTCGCATTTGATGGCTCAAAATATGGAACTATAAATGGCAATAACTCTTGATGCAGGCATTTTTAGAATGCAATTTTTTTTATTTGTTATCAATATTATGGATACTTTCATTATATCAAAAATTTTAAAAACGATTTTGGTATGGTTTTATCACATGCTATTATTATGAGAAAAATTATCAGATGAGCGATAATATTTTGCAGTATGTTATTCTACGATTTTTTTTTTTTGCATGGGTGAATCTCTTTAAAGATAAAATAAACATTTTCCTCTTTTAATTTTTCCTTCTGAGAGCAAATATTTTTTCACTTTGGGATAAATATTTTGTAGAAACAAGCAAAGACAGGTTGATAAGACTTGAATTGAAGTCATTAGGACATGTCCCACAATTAAGATAAAACACAATGGGGTAATAGTGGTTCATCGATCCGTTTTTATCCAAGGTATGTCTCAGATTTTCCCCAAAACATGGAGTAATAATAGGACAGTATTATTTTTGTCCCAAATTTTGACTATATTATACAAGGGAACAAGGAACAAGGGTCCGGAACAAGTCAACAACTGTTGATATCAGGTGTTTTCAGAAGATCTGTCAAATCTGTAAATAAACTATAGAGTTCTAATAATTTTAATATCATAGATATGTTTGTTAAGTCTTATAAAAGAAAAAAAAGAAAATTGTATATATGTTTTGTTTTGTTGTATATAGATGTTTTGAAACTACTAAAGTCTCTCTTGCTAAAAAAAAATCAGATTTTTTTTACCT
>JAUEKX010401879.1:0-18104 GCA_031834005.1 Dendronotus venustus
CTGTAATGCTAGATCGCGACACCTGGAAATCATATGTTTCATCGGCTCGAACGGGAGTTCGGCCTAAGTAAGTAAGTTATTTTTTCACTTTCACTCAAATCTAATTATTTAGGCAGTTGACATAAAAAATCACTTTTGGCGGAATTAATTTTGACGATTCAGGAAAACAAAATTGGTGGGATGAAATTGGGAGATTATAGCGATCTTTTTTAGCGAATCCGCCAAAACTATTTCTTCAACTTTAGGAAATTTTGATGGCGAAAATTTGACCACAGAATTTGGTGCGATGAGACAGTTTGAATAATACAATATTATATACACCACACGCAAATGAATGATTACCTTGGTTAAGCTGATTTCTTGAGAAGGAATTTCTGATTACAAAATGTAACAATACAAGTAGGCAGTATGCAATTCTATACGAATAAAATTTCAAAAGAAATTATTCTTAAAATTAATTCCTATAAATTTATTTCTCTCTTTAAATGCTCAAAAATAGTTCAAATAAATATCCTTATCTTCTACGTAAAAATTTTCTTCAAAAAAAAAAAAAAAAATAAACTTGTTAGAAAATCTATTAAAAAAAAGTGATTGTATAAGTAGAAAATTATCTATATAAACTGAAAACCTAGCTATCTTTTTTACGATAAATTTTTACATTACTAACGGGTCGGCGGACGCGAAGGGCGGGAAGAATTTCTTCTTCACTTTCAACGTTCCTATGGAAACCTGACAAACACAAAGAGTCAGGGTGAAAGCTAAGAGGTAAAACACCAACAGTGCCACAAAAACGATTCTTAGTGATCTGCATGGACAGTTGGTCGGAAGTTTGAAGGATAAGAACATTATCGGCTTCCTGGCTAGCTTTAGCTGATCCGTATATGGAAGCAGTTTGTAGCGAGCCTCCATCGTTCTCTTTGCGTGGATGAACTACAACTGTAACGTGGATATTCAAATTGGACGCACAACGACGAAATGCAGCGATCGCGCGGTCCATAACCTGAAAACGATCGTCCGAATTAGCGAACGCCGTGGACGTCATGAATTGTAAGTTATCAATAATAACATGTTCAATATCGTGCGTGTAAACAGCGCATTCAATTGTCTCGATAACATCTTGTAGGTTTTGTGCTCCGTAATAAGACATGAAGTACATTGGAAGGCTCTCGAAGTTCTCACTCCATTTCATGAATTTATCCATGTGATTTTCAATAGCAAAACCTGCGTACTGATGCATAAGCGTGTTAAGTAACCGAATATTTTTTATCTCAAAACTTCCCCACAGCGTCTTCACACCTTGTAAACACAAATCCAACGACAGCTCACTGAGAAATGTTGTTTTTCCCGAACCGGTCGGGCCAGTAAATACAGTTAGTTCGCCCCTCCGGTGACCCCTCAGATATTCGTTTAATGCGGGAAACCGAGTGAATGGAATACCGGCGTTTATTTTGGCGTTGATAAGTTCGTTGTATAATTCAGACTGGAGATCCTTATACGTCACAATCCGTTCATGAGCCATGGAACGTGCAGTTCGAAGTGATGTTAATATTTGTTCGTTATTTTGCTTCTCCAGAAGGGAAGAGGGCGTAGTTATAGGTGAAACTTTCCAACAGCGGTGCAGATTCAGTTTTTTAGCGAAGTTTTGAAGGTTTTCCCGATCGCGATACGAATCGTTAAACCAAAATATGATCTTCTCAAATTGTTCAAGGAAAGGGAGGACGTCCGGCGGTAGAGTTGAATTAGTACGGGAAATAGCTAAGGATGGTATACCGCTCACCTGCCAAACACTCATTGCATCGAGTTCCGAGGTGGTGAGTATTAACGTCCGGTCATTAGGTTCAATAGTGTTCCAGCCAAATAACGACGCCGAGTTAGCTGCATCTGTCACTTCCACGACATCATCAGAAACACGAGGGGAGATAGTGACAAACTTTACTAGCTTCTTTTTGGTGTTGTCGTAGTATGGGAAAACAAGTTTGTTGTTGTGTGTTACACGCACATTATAGTTGCGATACGTGTTTAAACCAAGGTTGTATGGCGGTAGACGTGACTGACCATTCAACTCACTAGATTCCAGCCAGTCTGACGAAACTTCCGGCTGTTCAGTGTAAGTAACAAAAGCACCTTCGTCAGATGATTTTGGTGTGCAATCATCGCTACGTTTGCTTTGCAAAAAAGTATCCCAGCACATTTTCGTTGCACACTGAAGGCACGTTGCATTCCCTGTTTTTTCGTCAATGAATGTATCAGCCTCGCTATCAGCGCAGCAAATCGAAGACACTAAGAAACCAGTGAATCCTTTCTTATACTCGATATTCTTTTCTTTCAAAGTGTCTTCAACTTCAGTTAACTTTAAGAGAGTTCCATTAACAATAGTGTGCATAAGTCGAGAATGCAGAACATGAGTGGAAGAGCAACTCCTACTCTTTGAGCAGGACGAGGTATTGATGAAATACTGGTCTAACAGCTTACTTCTGCTAGGGACCGGTGGATCTATTTTGCAAAGACCTCTGAAAAAGTGATGCTTTTGGTAGCTAAATTGCATCGGGGAGACCATGTTAGATTTCGGTGGCTTATCTTGTGGGTAAGTGTTGTTAGTACCTCCATTGAGTTTCGAAACAATGTACCGCTTTCCAGCTCGCCGTACAGTTTGATACATTACCAATCGCCCATAAACTCATTTAGACGTATTTTTTTACTATTATCATTTAGTATCTTAAAAATAAAAATAAAACAGAAGAATGTAATTAAAACTATAAAAGGAAAAGCCAAAACAAATTAATTGAAATTTCAAAAAATTGAATGTATATATAATATACTTAAAAATTATTAAATACCTAAATTATTATACATACACAACATGGAATATATACATATAAATACATACATTGAAATATCTTCACTTAAACAATACATGTTTTCTTACAAGAATATTGTATTTTTAGTTCAGAAGCAAATATTTTTACAGGATTCTTATATATCTTGATTTATACTTTCAATGAAAAGTAAAATTGGATTCACGTCTCTGGATATATAAGTTATCACGTAGGAAAGTGTAACAAAAAATATTGTTTATGGTCAGAAAAATTATTGACATAACTTTTTATGCTTTCATTTTTTCCCCATGAAATCTGAAGCTGGAATTATTGTGAAAGATAAATTTTCAGCTAATATTTTTATAAAATTTATTCTTGACTTTTATTGTGCAGGTGAAGTATGCATATATGTAGTTTAAATACACGATTGTTAAGTGTAAAAAAGAATCCGTATAACAACGTCACCAAGCTCCAGATTATATAAATATTTTAGATATGTTTAAACACATAATAAAATCACCGTAATTACACCTACCATGTAAAGTTATTCCAGAGCAAAACATACCATTCTCAAAATGTAGTAGCAATAATCTAAAAGAAAATTCAGAAAGACTGGTAAATGACTACATACATGCTTTTTTTATGAGAAATTCAAATAATTGATTGAATCTTGAATCTCACCGAAAATATTCTTTTCACTCAAATATAACGTATATAATAATGTAAGTGAAGAAATTTTGGTGCTGAGAAAACGTTGCACAATTGGCGCATTAGATCCGATTTCACCTTTTGAGTTTTGAAATTTAAATTTGGAGTTTCTTAGCCTAAATTTGAGTCTTGGAATTTCTTAGCTGTTGCTTAGATTTGGCAAAAAAATTAATTGAGATTTAGACTTGTTTAAAAAAACTAGTACATATATATCGATATATAATTTGTTTGAAAATGTCTTTCTTAACACAATGTATTGCATTAGTATATTTATTATGCCCAAAATGGGAGTGCGCAAAATGATTATCCTGGAAAACCTTTAGAACTAAAAAATAAGTAAATAACATTGCATTATAAGACAAAATTGAGGTAGATTTTATTATAAGAAACCTAAGGAATGGGCTGAGTAAATATATATATATATATCACAATAAAGATTAACACCTTTTTATAGCAAAAATAGAACTTAATGACATTTTAAGAATATCCACTATTTATTATTGTTATCATATATATATATATATATATATTAATTTATTTGGTAAAGAAGGTCTTTATACAAATTGGACAGTGAAATTAGGATTGGGAAAATTGGCAACTGAAAGTCTAATAGAAATGTCACCCAAAATTTGTCTAATCCTATAGCTAGCATAAAAGATACATGTATATATATATTTATATACATACAAAAAAGAATTGTTTATATATATGCAAACCCTCAAGGCAAAAAACTCACAGTAACATGTCATCGCAATAAATCAGCGGTAAGCTACTGAGATAAAAATTCAGCAGTAGCATATATATATTTATATAAGATATATATATATTTATAAAAAGAAAATTTCTACAAACTTGCATTCTTTATTCTCTTTCAATTTTTGTTAATTATTGTTACTCAAAATGTTTCCAAAGCAAGGAAAATGTTATTTGTTAGCTATATGCTTCTTCCACATTTGTTACAAATTTGTCTATTCATTTGGGAGGAATGAAAAGTATATATATATATATAAAACCAAAAAATAAGCATCAGAAATATAAAAACTTTTAAAAAATAAGACAGCTTGCTAATATTTATAAATTTTCGTCATCTTTCGTGACTTCATCAGATCTATATATATATATATATATATATTTCTCTTTTGCCTGTAAGCGTCTTTTTTATTTGTGCAAGTGAGAGTTGTGGGCCAATGTACTCATCAACTAGTTACTTATCTAGCAAAAAAAACATTCTATTAAAATATAAAAAATGAAACATTAAATTAAAAAATTCATTACTAACTCTTCTTGCCATAAAAATTGTACAGAATTATTTTATTCGTGCAAGGCTGCTACCATCATTATTCTCCCGCGTGCAGTTTAATTTTTAGCTATGTGTTAAGCTAGACGGGAGCGTGCTTCTCCTATAGGTTTGTCCCCGTATAACTTTGTAAATAGCGTTCGTGCGCTTGCTCATTCAGTTTTTACTCGGGGGGCTGGGTCTTCGAGACGATAATCAACAAACTTTTATTTTGACCTTGAGTTGCTTACACCTAATCATTATCACTGTGACTCTGCTGTCTGCTCTGGTGCTGTCACAAATTTCTTTTTTCAAAGGCTATGTACACATGATATGTCTTTTGTTTGTACTTGTTCATTATTATTGAAAGTTTATTAGTTATGAACTATGTGCTTTTAAAATTCAAGTATATATTTTCAAAATTAGACATCAGAGATTGATGGGGCGATGAAAGTCTACAAACACAAAGAAGGACAACTGGGAACAAACTGGATTTTATGAGTGTTCCTCTTAATTATTTTTATTTTGATACACAGTCTGGTATTTTCTGCTTATCTTTGTGTATGCATTCATTTGTCTGTCCCCCTTTTTATTTTGGATAATGGTGAATTACTTACCGTCGATTTACCATATTTTGAACGTAATGTAAACAAACATTTTTCCAGGTCTGTAACTTACAACAATTTCATCCACCAACCTATACAGCAAACTAAAATATGTGATAGCAAGATGCAGATGTCTTATTATTATTTTGATATTAAGTTATCAAATAATTAGACATGTGCTTGTGTACATATCGATCAGTTGACATCTGCTATTTGTGCACTACTCAAATGCCATCATGGTTTTATTATTATAAATGCGCATATTTAAAGCCTGATTTCCATTTGAAGATTAAGGCAAGATTTTCATTAACCAATTAAAGCATGATTTCCATTACGATGTTACATTCAGCGCGCATTTTATGGACGCTGAATAAAAATTATAAATAATGAGAACTAGTGCAGTGTGTGCAGACCCTTCAAGTTATTTCATTCGCTTTTGATGTCCGACTAGCATCAGTTTTGTTGTGTGAGTCTTATGGGACCTCCAATTTAAAAGCGCGAACAAACATAGTTTACAACAATATTTTTTTGTCATTTTTGGTTTGTTTGACAACCCATACGTTTAGTGGAACACAACACGATAAAAATGCAAGTCTGCTGATTAGTTTGTTTACATACGTTCAAAATAAGGTATATATATATGTGTTCAAAATATGGTAAATCCACGATACTCAATGCTACTTGGTAGCTTTTTTGAGACTAACCCTCCCTAGTACTCCCGCATCTCATCATCTATTGTTAGGTTCCACATGTCTGGACAATGGTATTTAGAATCCTATATTGTTAGGTCCTGCATGTCCAGACAATGCATCTGAAATTTTCTATATATTATTTATTAGTCTTGTCTGTCTGAGTAAGGACATCTAGGTATTTATCATTCAGAAGATTATGTCACTCGGTTGGCTGATCCCTTGCTGTAGCCCAAATTTGATATTTCGTTTTCACAATATATATATATTTACTAGTTTTGATTTATATATTGAAAAAAATATATATGTTAATTCTTTGAATTATTAAAAGGTTCAGCCAACTTCGTTGGTCTTCAAATTAAAACAAGATTTCAGCCATCTTTGTTGACCTTCGACTTCGTCAAATAAAAATTAACACTCTGTGAATTATAGTTTCAGCATCATAATTTGTACTGACGAGTTCTTTCATATGATAAATCGTGCGATATTTATACATTGTGATTATTGTGCTCAGGGATTTCCAAATCCCAGAGCAGCGGCTATGCTTAGGGAATTGCAGATCCCTTAGCTGTTAAATTGGCTATAAAACACATTGATGTCATAATTAACAATATATTTCTGTACACTATGCATATTTATTGTTGTCTTTGTTTATAGGTTTTATATATATATATTTATGTTAATTAAATTTAATTAATCTAAGATAATAAAGGCAGAGTGTTGGGGGTGTTAGATAGGGTCAGGGTAAGTTCACAATCATCAAAATTAATTGGATCGTCATCTTAAAGTGACAATAAAAAATCTTTCAATTGGCTTTTAAGACTTAATGTTATGTTTATTATGTTTTTTGTTTTGTATGTATATGTATAAATATATATATATATATATACATTGTAGCTTCTTTTACTGATGACTAGAACCATACACATTTATAAAAGAATTTAAATATTTCTAACATTAATTAAATTAAGTTTAATAATTTATTTTGTCCTCTACTATCTACATAACACTTCATTTTCATGAGATATTGTAGTTTAAGTTTTTTAATGACATAAATAGATTTCTTGAATTAATTGAATTTACTTTAAATACCTTCATTTATTATCTTTTGTTCTTTAAATAGAGAAAGTTACAATAAGTATGGATGTAAACACTGTTCATACAGCAATTACCAACAATGTTTCATCAGCACTCAAAGATGATGATGATGGTATTGAAGATGCGTTTGAAGAAAGCTTTATCCCTTCTATTTCTGATCGGCTGAAAATTGGTTATGCAAGTATGGATAGAGCTTGCCAGACTGAAGTCACTAAAATTGTTAATTTGAAAAAAATGTCGGAGGTGCTAGCTGTAGTAGTAAATGATCTATCCATGCTGAAGAGGGGTTTGTATTTTTCAAAGTTGACACTGCAAGCTGAATATGATGGTAGACTGGAGACAATAGCATTAGAACTTTTCAGTCGTGTCAACAAAAGAATTGCTGAGATTGAGGCCATTCATAAAGAACGTATTGATGTCATTCGTCGCAGCTACAAAACTCAAATGGCTAATGCACTGACAAAACTTTCATGTGAATATCGTCTTTTCTATGGCAACAAGGATGCTATGGTTGCGGCTGAAAACAAAAAGAAAGTTGAAGAAATGAAAAAACACCAAGATATGACAAGAAAAAATGAATTGGCTCAGAAGGAAATGTATGAAATGTTACAATTGCAGATCGAAGAAACTAAAGCTAGGGAAATTGAAATCTTGTCAAGAAAAAGTTCGGTTGTATCTGTTTCCGGGTTTATCGAAGAGATTGAAGAACTGAATAAATCTATTAAAGATTATGAATTAAGGATAGATTATCTTGAAGAGTGTTTGGAAGAAACAAATAAAGACAATAAAAAGTTGATTGTAGAAATAGATGACAAAAATAATAGATTGCGTCAGGAGCGGAGAAAAGCAGCAGCACTGACCAAAGATTTACAAAAAATGCAACAGAAAATGGAAAAAGAACGTGAAGATTTTCTAGAACATCTTGAAGATCAAAAAGCAAGTTTGAAAAAAAAAATGGAGAACCAAATAGGAGCATTGCAGAGTGAACATCAAAAAGAAATTAATAAGAGTCTAGAAGATGCAAAGAATGGGCAAATTGGTTTGCTCAGACAACAAAAACTAGCAGAAGAAATTAAAATCAAAGAACTGATGGCCAAACAAAGTGAGCAGAAAGTTGTAGTTGAGGAAGTACCTCATGACACTAATTTATCAAGGTTGATGTTGATAGAGAAGAAGCAACATGCTGAAATTGCTTGTCTCACTAAGCAAATTGACCAGATATCAAAACTCTCAGAAATGAAAGTGAAAGTTTTGAATGAGCATATCTATTCTTTGAAAAATGAGATGTTCTTACGAACAACGTTACAACGACAGGCTGCTAAAATGAATCATGCGACAGTGACTTACGTGAAGAAAGGTTCTGATATAGTCCCATTGGGGTTACAACCTTGTGTAGAGAAAATTCAGCGGAAGCATAAGCTTCCAAGCATTATTGGTGCTCCTGCTGCTGCTGATGCTGATGATGATGATACACGGTAATTGTTTCTCGCCATAGGTTGAGAGATATTACACAAATACATGGTTTCATAAAGTGTGATTTTGTGTCATTCTCACAACACAGCCTTACTAATTATTATAATATAAGTTCTATTGGACTTATATATATATATATATACATTTTATATATGTACTCTTTCTCGTCTCACGGACTAGTGAATGCGAAATTATAATTTGGTTAAATTTCTTTTCCTATGTTATGTTTCGTTTTAATCTGATTTAGACAGGATTATATCATTTTGTTGTTTTTTTAACACATGTATATAATGTTTGCTTTGAAACATAAAAGTTATAACATGAAAGTTATATTAATATATTATTTTGATTTACCTAGTAAGTTTGTTAAAGATTTGTTAATATTAATGTATATTATATACATACTATTTTGAGCTAATAATTCTGTAAATAGTGATAGAATAAAGTAGAACGGTAGAATAAACTATAGCTATAAACAGGGAAAAATCCAAAATATAGAAAACTAATTTGGATGGGAGCTGGGGGTATGTCTTCTAAACCAGCATTTTCCGTAATATAAATAGGTATAAATGGATATTATAGGTGTAAATGGATGCTTTATTTTCTCGAAAATTGTATAAGAGACACTATATACATATCTGCTATAAGGTTTCTGTCATTATGTGTTTACGTTCTTGTAATGTAGTATTTTGTTCTAATTACAAGAGTTTCTTATTGTTTTAGATCATAAACATACATACAAATATACAATAACACACGGACAGCCAAAATGGATATTCAGAAGCAGATACAAGAAGACTGGGAGAACCGAGAATACATCGAGGCAATTACATCTGCTATTAAGAAGATGGCTGCATTCCTTAACAATTTTGATATCGCGTGTAAATCGAAACTCGCTGACCTGGATACTAAATTAACGGGATTAGAACAGAAAATTGAGTTCATCGAGGCAAGAGTAACGAAAGGCGAAACCTTATCCTGACTAAAAGATATTTTCAATCAGAACTATTTATAACTTAAGCTAAATCTTTTATACAATTTGTTTCTGTTTTTTCAATTTTTTGTTTGCTGCAATCTAATTTTTTAGATATAGAGAAATTTTAGAGTAAAAGTGGGATTTTTTTGCCTTGGATAACACAAAAAGCAAGATAATTTGGAAATCGTTAAGGGATTGCCAAAAAAATTGTGTAGTAGTGATAAGGCTTCATTGACTTTTTATAAACACAACTTAAGTTATTTTGTGCTTATTATTGTTTTGCTTTTTGGTTTAATTTAGAAACGGCAAATTTTATAATGCCCAGTAACATGATATCCAGGTCTAGTTTTTTTTTCTTGGTCGGCACGATTTTTATTTTTTTTATTCTCTACAAACGCATATTAGAGACTCAAATTCTCCCGCAAAGATCGTTCCATACACTATAACAAGACCTGATTGCGGAGCAATGCGAACATTTGCCGTATCTAAACCAATGAAAAAGAAGTAAACAGATTCCGAAATATGCCCGGTTACGTTGGGACTTGTTTACCTTTTTTTTCAGTTGGCTTTCAGAACATAGCGTGCCGACCTAGAAATACATCACCTGAAAATCAGTTTACTACCCAGAGTAATGAGAGGCGGGATACAGACTATATTAGGTTTTTGATGTCCTTGATGGACGAGACAAAGCTGACTGTAAGCTATTGTAAAATAATTAAGTATTAAATTCTTCTATTAAAGAAATGAAAAAAAAAAAGGCGGACGTTGTCAAAAACAGTATGAAGTTTTTTCTCATTGTAAATTTTGTCATCCCTAACCACCACAGGGCATTGTTACGCCGTCGTTTTAATGTTCTGACGTCGTATCAACGTCATTACAACGTCATTCTTACGTCATACTAGATTTTAGTTTTATTTAGACTTTTCCATTGTGATTATCTTTAATTGCCAGGTCATTTTTAAAACTACATTGAACTTATCTTTATAGTAAAAAAAATATAGTAAGCAAAAAGCTTTATTTTAAATGAAACAATAATGTTAAAAGAAGAAACAATCAAGCTTTTCATCACGAAACATTTCCGGGAGGAAAAAACGAGACTTTCCAGCGAAGCATTGAGTGCATTCACCAAGTTGCTTGAATTATATGTAGAAGAAGCAGTAAATCGAGCGAACCAACAGGCTCGCTTAGAATCAATGCATGATGTCAGTTTAGAACACCTGGAGAAAATTTTACCTCAACTTATGCTAGATTTCTGATTTGGTAGTAATTGGATACTGTTATTTGGATGATGTAACCTTATTGTGTTTCTTTTTCATATACTATACGAGAACGACAACGTCGGGCATTGTAAATGCTTTAGTAAATTAGATAATTTAAATAATTATTTTGGAAATTATTTATTATAAACTAAAATTGCCAATAAATCGTTGCTTTACTGTTTTGATACATTACTACTTGTCATTTCCTTCTGAATCAATAACAATTATTAGTGCTAATTTTATCTTTGCGGTTATTTAATTTTACGAGTAACCTTATCGGTGAAAGATTCGTGACGAAATATTTAATCAACTAGTTTTAAAGAACGAATACTAACTTTAACCGCGACCTTAAGACCTATATAGCCCAGCAGGCACAGAACAACGTCGTAACAACGTCATAATAACGTCGTTTTGACGTTGGGTGCCGGCTGGGAAGTTACCTTACCGGGTAAAAATGTCGGACAAAGTTTTCTTCATTTTTAAAAATTTCAATTTAGTATCAAAGTGTTTTTTTTCTTGATGTAAACGTTAAATAACATCATACTCCCAAAAATAAAAGATGACAATTAGTAAAGTAAGGAATTTGCCTCGAAGAAATCAACATATCAGTCCCCTTTTTAGATGGTATCATAACTTCATAAAATATCAATTAAAAATTAGTAAGTAACTTTCTGAATAAAGTTTTATTTTCCTAAGTAAGTTTTTCATAAGTTACTTGTTTTGGACACAATTTTCGTCACTTTTGGGTGAAAAGATATTTTAGTTTTTAAAAATTTCATAAGAATAGTAAGGTTGAAATTTTACATTCAAATAATAGGTGAAAAAATGGTTTAGAATAATGGAAAAAATTTATTTCCACTTATAATAATACAAGTAATACAAAAAATTTGAAAACGCTTCGATAATTATGACGAAAAAATAGAATAGAATATAAAAATAAATAAAAAGACGATTAAACTTCTAACTAAATTGTAATTCACATGGATGTTTTGGATGCGTTTGTGTCTTTTTCTAATATTTCCATAACTTATCCCGAAACAAATCAATTGGAAAAAAATAATGGCTTAATCATACGCATGCTGGAAAGATTGACGCAATTTCAAACTTGAAAGTTTAAAAGTCCAAGAGGAAATGAATTGAACCTGTTCGTTTAACACGTTGTCAATGTTGATGCGTTTTGTGGCAATTTTCAACATTACCATTTGTTTTTCCGGTTGATTTTCATCTCTTTTGGAATTTATTCATATCAAAAAGGTTGGTGGCCCAGCACAGGCGACAAAATACTGTATTTCTCGTACGCGCCTTTATTATTACAAGAATGGGGAAAAACAGGGCAGGCTTGATTATTTTTAGCTTTCAACGGACTTGCTGTCTCAATTTTTTCCTACAATATTCTTAAACAATAGTTTTTAACAACAAATAAGTGATGTTAATTAATAACATAACATAATATCATAATAAATGTTTATGAATAGTTCTAAATGACCACTTTGATGATGACTTTTAGATTGGTTTGCTTGCATAGTTTTATAAAACTGTAAACATTGAAAAATGAGCCTGAGTTATATTTTTAAGATGTTCTCAAGATTTTCAGCCTGAAATTCTTAGAAAACATATTCTGGAATAAAAGCGTGTATTTCAAGATATATTCAAGTACATCATTTTATTGATTAATAATAATTATATGTTTTTAATAGATATATATTTTACTTATTACATCATGTTATTTTATATTATACATATTACATCACAGAAACAAAACACTGGATAAATGATTCTTGCGCAGAACGTAAATACCAAGAAATGTCATGACATACCTTCTTTCGCACTACAGGGTGACCCAGCAAAAAATCTTTTCTTTCCTTTTCAATTCCCAAATTATTTGTCCGTTAACAGTTGATTTTTATTAATTGATTCTTTACAATCAATTAAAAATGCATGTTTCTTTAAACAATTTTTTACAGGTCACCCTGTATAGGATAACAATAAGACAACATCTGCAATGGAGAGCAGGGGCGGGGAAAGCGAGGGGGGCCAGGGGGGCCATGGGCCAGGGCCTTTTAACCTTCTTTTGTTCAAATTTCGATCACAATTTGCCTATAGCTTGTAGAAATACTCTTATAAAGAAACTGTTGCAGCTTTGTTCGCATGCTTACTGTTAAGCGTATTTTTATCGTATTTTATTATCCCATTTTTTTCAGTTAGTAAAACGTTTAGACGTTCTGACCAAGGCGATATAAGACGAGGCGGACATTAACATGACATTATTGATACATACTCCGTCACTCTTGCATAATTAAGCATCATAGGATATCACATCCAGCAATGATGTGATTTTCAAAACATCCAGATAAGCATCTCGGTTGTCACCAAAATCCTTCAAATTCTCCAGGAGATCTTTAACCGTGAATTCATTATCTTTTCCCTCGTTTTCTATATGCTCAAGAACTTCCTTAAAAGACGTCAGCCCTAAGCAGTTTTGGTTTGCATAGTCTTCACCCAAAACCCTTTTACAAAATCTGCGGAAATCTCTACTATTCCTTCCAGCAAACTTATCAGCAATTTCACAAATCTTTCTCCGATATGTCCAATTCCATTCACCCAGTGGAACTAAAAAAACATAACTATGCATAATTATGGTTAAAGGACTTAATGAATACTTGAAATATCTGAAAATTAGTTTACCTCAATATCAGATTATAAAATAATAAAGGTGTAAAAATTACCTTGTAACTTTTGGTCATCAACTATAATCAAGAAAGAAAGGCTATAGAAGGTTTTTTTATAGATTTAAGTAGAGCTCTCGTATTCTATTGTTCCCATTGTCTATAAAGTGTCGCTTATCGCAAACAGTATCCAGTACTAGCCTGGATAAATATTAAACTTCAGTTGAAAGTTAGTTTGATAGAATTTTAGAATATTGTGTATGGTTTTTGAGCGTACAGAAAAATTACAATTCATACGTATCCCTTTGCTTTGATTATAAAACCAATAGAGATGAAAAAATATTTTTACCTTTAATAAAAAATTGAGCTTTACTACGGCGATAGTAGCTTCGAATATCGGTTCCTTTATTATAGCCAAGAAACAGTACAATAATTATGCATAGGACAACAGTTACATAGCTGACATCTCTGACACTATTATCTTTTGGGATAGGTGTTGTCGGTGGCTTAAACGGATATATTCCAGTGCTGTTTGGTATACTTTCTGTTAATGTTGATGGTGCAATACTACTGATACTTTTTGTCTCAGTATTTCCATTTGCCTTTGATGACGGATGTATTGGTTTTTCTATACCATACATTGCCGTTGACCAAGTTAAAGTTGATAATGATGGTGTAGGCTTTTTTGTCGATTTTGCTGGCGTACTTCCTGTTAATGTTGATGGTGCAATACCATTGATGCTTCTTGTCTCAGTATATTCATTTGCCTTTGATGACGGATGTATTGGTTTTTCTATACCATACATTGCCGTTGACCGAGTAAAAGTTGATAATGATGGTATTTTTGATGTTACAATTTGTGTTGATGTTATCGGTGTTTTTGGCGATGAAAAATTTTGTAATGCAATGCAAAGCTAAAAAAACATTTATATAAAATAATATATAGAATGTGGGTATTTCTAATAGAAGATGAAAGGATTGGAGAAGGATAATAATCAATATTAGAAACAAAAGTAGAATATTAACTAAATTTGATGAATAGGATTCTGAAATTTATTGATATCTTTTCGGGTATCAATAGATCTAAATTACTAGCAAAATATTACATAAGTTAACAATTCTTGCAATTTTAATGTTATACTTAGCCGTTAGGTCAAAATTTTATTTAATTATTACAGAACAGTTAAGTTTTGAGACTAAATCGGCAAATTTGGTTATAGTTTCATTGTCTTTAATGTTAATGGGTGAAGTTAGGTAATTTAACATTCCAGATAATATTACAATTAACGTCAAATAACAAAAATACCTGTCCATATAATGACGTTAAACATTGATAAAAGCCAACACGAAGATGGTCACCAGAGGTTAATATGCAGTTGCTTTCATGACCAACATCTGCATGATAAGTATAAGTATCATATGCAGGTGAGCAGCAAGGTTTTTCGCTGCAATAACACTTTTGACTGTATGCAAACACATTTTTTAGACTCTTAAAATCAGTTGAGTCAGATTGTCGTATACACAGTGTATCCTCCAGTTCTCCCAGTTCACGGTCAGTAAATCGAGGATTGATCGAGTCGCTATTATCAACATCTTGGTGATCTTGAACTTTACATATACAGCACCCGGACGGCAACAAACGATAGCTTCTAGGGCATCTGGAAAATATAATTAGTATTTAACTTTTCAAGTGCTACGGTCAGAAGAGTATCTAGAGGGTCAGCAAATACATGCGACAGAGAGCAAAAGGCGATTACTTATTGCGAAATACTAGGAGATAATTGTCTTTTACTCTCCTTCGCTGATGTTGCCTGAGAAAACATTAGACTGAGAAGTGTAATTATCACTGTGTACATAAATTAAAAGAGATCTACTTTATGAACGAATTTTCAAATTTTATCTTTTACTTTTTTTGCTCAATTTATACATGTGATATAGCCTGCAGAGTCCGAGGCGGATCCAGTGTTTGTGAAACATCTCTGGAGGAAAGTAAAAAAGTTGTTGTCCTTTAAAAAACCTTAAAGTAATTGATTTCTACTTCACAGAGCTTTGACGCACTCTAGATCTGCCTCTGAAGTGGGTTTTCGAAAAACCGAATTTTTATTTTGTCGCCGATTTCTGAAGAAAACAATTCTTTTTATTTTTTACACAATGACATTACGAAAATTTAACTTCAAAATTTCTCTCTCAAGCAAATGTGTGTACATTCATCCTTACACTTACCCTGAAAATTTCCATTCATTCGAATATATAATAACAATAGTAAGAGATAATAAGAAGATAATCTGCATTTTTTCCTATAAACAAAACAATATAAAGAAAACAATTTTAAAATGGAAGTTTTAAAGCATGATTCCCATAACCATATTCTGGATGGGGTTTTTATGTACGCTGAACTGATTGGAGAATAACTTTAACCCCATCATAACTTTTGGACTAAAAGAACTACAGAGATGGGGCTTTGTCAAACGATAATTTACTGCAGTGTGTTTGTGAAATAATATATTCAGCAAATTACATTCAACAATTTGTTGGGTCAAAAAAAATTCAAAAGCAAAATGGGCCTACTAGCAAAGCGAGTGACAAAGGAAATGGAGATTAAAAACAGATGATTTTATTTAGAGGCGGATGCAAGGGTCTGCATGCTCTTCACTTGCAGAGGGGTTATTTCCCAGAAAATTGATTAAAATTATTAAATTTATTTCTTGACATTAAGTAATTCCTAATTTCCCAAACAAAAAGAAAACTTTATTTTCACGGTGCATTCGTGTGGTGTCCGGGTTTATGTTTTATGTTTTTTGCTTTCCGTGTGTTTTCCGGACATTCTTTTTTTGCAGAAATCAACCGATCTTATTCCTTGGTTTCTAGAGGCAGGTAAATTATGTGCCGATGATCACAGGCCGTTAAAGGTGTGCATACAAGGGAACTGGCTAATTCTAAAGAAAAACTTTCGTCAACAATATTGAAGTGTAGATAGTACTAGCGTGGCTGATTTTGACAAAGTGTCATGCCCCCGCACTTTTTATGTTCGGAGGCTGAAGAGTGTTTTAAAACTCGGCCGGGTTTTAAAAGACTCGGCCGGGCATTATAAGACTCGGCCGGGTGTTATAAGAATCGGTCGGATATAATTAAACTCGGCCGAGTATAATTATACCGGTCGAGTTTTATATAAACTCGATCAATGAAAAGTCTTCTTTAACCTCACAAGACAAGTGTTCTGGTCCTCAGATTATTCGATAATTTGGTGTGATATCGAAAGTGAAGTGATTTGTTGTCATAAATAAAGAACATGTGCAAAAAATTAGCTGGTGAAGATTACCAAAAGGTAGGTTTATGTACTAGATTCTTTATACTACTTTCATAGATAATATATGTAACATAATGATATACAAAAAGGTTTTCTATAACTCTTTAATCTTACTTTTTTGCAAGCTTACGGCAGGTATTCAGGTAAATTTTAATGACCAGATTAGTAGAAAAACTCGGTTGGCTTTTTTTAAACCCCGGCCGAGTTTAATTATATCCGGCCGAGTCTTATAACACCCGGCCGAGTCTTATAATGCCCGGCCGAGTCTTTTAACACCCGGCCGAGTCTTTTGTCCGAGCCTTTACATAAAAAGTGCGGGAACATGACACTTTGTAAAAATTAGCCACGGTAAGATACGGTACCTATCAAAAGGTTATCTCGAGGAAGTGTCTCTTGCAATAGTAATCAGAATTTGCAAATAATTGAGGTTTTATATGATAGATTGATTAATGAGTTAAGGTGTAAAGAGTTTGTTTTCGTTTGATCTGTTATATAAAAATTTGTGTAGATGTTTAGAAGCAGAATGGTGTCTCTCCAAAACAAATCTTATTAGAGAAGAAAATGTTCTGATAAGATGGGTAATTATTTAGTTAGTATACTGTGTAGTAAACTGTAGTACTAAAGAATTTGTGTTGGTCCTGGGAGCTGGGTCTTGTATGTTATGACATGTATACAGCCATATTAAAATATTAAAAATTAAACTTTGTAAAAAAAAGAAGAAAGTAGTTAAGTGTTTTCATGGGAAGGTGTCTTACCTCAGCAGCCTCAAGTTGAAATACGAATGAACATTTTTTTTATTAAAACAAACACATTGCCAAAAAAAATATAAAAATTATATATAATCCATGATATTTTATAATAAAGATTATGAAAATATAAATTTACACTAATGTATTAATAACTTCTTACTTTCTCGTAAGCAAAAAAAAAAAAAAAGTAGAAAAAAAATAAATTATTCAAAAGGTATTATACATAATAGTATAATCAATAATATCAATTTATTACTACTATCAATAATATATTAACCATGGAATCTGATTGGTTAGAAGGTATACTTTATTGTCACAAAATTTCACGCGAAGAAAAGAAGGAAGTGAAGGAAAAGGAAGTGGATAATATCGCCCACTATGGTTAGGCGACGAGAAAATTTTTGCATTTCAAACCTCTCTCAGACATATTAAAAGCCTCTTTTTATTCGATAATTACAAATAATTCTTGAGAAATCACAGAA
>JAUEKX010401990.1:0-18096 GCA_031834005.1 Dendronotus venustus
ATAAAATCATCTTGTACTATTTCTCACTGTCACTGTATTTTTGCTCTCCTACGCATGTATTTGCTACATTCTAGATCCGCCTCTGTATTACGTAATCATTACAAAATAGGCTGGAAATTGAGTTTCAAGTATCAGTCAAGTACGTTATGTAAAAAAAACAAAACAACAAAAACTTAATCATATTTTTTTTAGTGCTATTTTTGTTGACACGTAAATTTTGAATAAATTATAAGGACTGAAAAGCTATTTATTTTTCGCATGCAAACCTAGAAAAAATCTGATTTTAATATCTAGCTGATCCACATCGAACTGACCACAATCACAAGTGAAAATAAGAGATGGAATGGCAAAAATTTATTTTCAAAAGGTATAACATATAACACCATGTTAATAATTTTGATCAAGATAATGAAAACATCGTTTTGTTTACTTTTAACCTTTAAAAAAATTTATGAGCAATAATGAACGAGAAGTGGTTTTTAGTAAATTCATATAGGTCATAGAATTTTTGTGTGTTTTCTGACGATATTTTTTTAAGAATCCATAAACAAGAAAGAATAAGTTCAACTTTAAGATACATATGATCTTTTGAAATAACAAGGCCGTCTCGACTTTGATAACCTCTTCTTTTTAAACTAAGAAAATACGATATAGCAACAACTACTCAACAAAAACATTAAATTTCAAGCTTCAACAAACATAACACTGAATAGAGTGAACTTTCAAGATTAAAAATAAAAACACACATAATAACATCAAAACCAAAACCCAAGAACTTTCAAAATTAGATTCGTAACTTTGATATTTATTGCTAAGAGATTTCTTTTACAGGTCACAAGAAAATGCTCATTTTCTTCTTCTTCAGAAACTAAAATATTTCAGAAAACTCAATAGAATTGAAAGAATATAACAAAAGATCTCTTATTTTGTAAAAAATTGAGCTAGAAAAATCATTTGCAAGTTTGAGCGTATATCAAATATTGTGTCTTGTTATCATTATATAAATATAGAAACAGGTGAAACGTTCTCCACTCGTAAAGATAAAGAGTTGAAAAAGAAATAAAAGCAAAACGAATCAAAATGTTATGGAAAAGAATGAAGAAGGAAACGATTAGACACCTATGGCTACAGCTAAATGAAAACGAAGAACTTATTAAGCCAAATCTCAATACCTAAGCGACCCCCTAATGCGACAAAAAGACAAAAATTAAAACGATGGAGCTCGTATAACAACAAACATGCAACTAAACTTCACGAGCATAAACATGCATGGTTTATAAAGAAATAAACTAACATAAAATCATCATAAATGATGTACATGTAATACTTACCCTTTTGATAAACAGAACATATTTTATAATACCAAGTGGGTCATTTGAATATTTGGATTTAACATAGTATAATATATTTGAGTTATAATAACGTGCACGGTTTTTAAGTATGTGAACTTCAGTGCAGTGCAGCAGTGTTTTTGTAGTAGGTAGAATACTTGTGGGTTCGTCAACGTAATATTTAACCATACTGTCGCTATCCGTATCGGTAGTAATGTCGAATCGTAAAGAATCGTCGTCACTTAAGTCATTTGTCTCATGCAACGGTGAACACTGAGTTTCCGAGCATGCAAGTTCCTCCTGTGTAGTACGAAAAAAATTCAACTCAACAGAAAAAAAAAACAAATCACAAAATGGTTACTGTTCACTGTGCTATTACTGTGTGTTTCACTTACAAAATGAATGTGGGTTTTTTGTGTATTATGTTTTGTGTGGTAATGGTTATGTGTAGTATAAAAAAGTGCGTGCGTGTTTATCGTAGAAAAAAATATGTTGAAGTGTGTTATTGAAATGTGAAAGAATGTAGTCTGTGTTTGTGAATTGTCCGTTATATCATAATAATGTAGCTTCTTCAGTGTAGGTACAACCAAAACAAAACACCTCGACAAAATGAACCAGCAAAGCACAATCAAATCATCACTAACTAACAACAATATTTTCCCAAGGATTATAAATGAGCTCCAATAAGAAAAATCTTGCACAGTTTGATAAAAAATTACGAAATAATGAATTCACACAAATAATAGATCTTGTGATTGCATGCGGTGCTTTATTTGTTTTGTTATGTCAATTCACTGAAATAATATCGTATCAATTCTTCATAGTTATTCCTCCTTTCCTGCAATCTCTTTTGTTGGTTTTTTTTTTTTTTCCGTTTTTAGATTGATAGAAGTATGTTTACTGAGGATTTTGATTTCCTAGTATACAAGTATCTCTTCTTAAATCGTCCGACGTCTGTGTTTTTTTTCAGGAAGATCTTGTCAATGTGAAGAGTATATAGAATTAGAATTGATTATGTTGTTGTTGTGGTTTGAACTACTTAAAACACGTCTTCCTGTATTCCGTGCGTCCGCTCATCTAATTCGTATCAATACCATTATCAAGGTGATAAAGAAAAAATTAATTTACAAAATGTTTCTTTCGCTTTATTACTGATTAACACATCAATAAGAAGAAAAGCTATTACTCGAAACCACAACGAAACGTGTTAGGTAATTTGATATCTCGATCTATTATTTCACCTGTGTCTTTTTGTTTTATTTAATCATTTGGTGCAAGACCTTTCTCAACATAACAAAATTAATTAACAAACTAAATCAAAACATAGCAACAAAAACAATAAAATGTTCAACATTTGTGATAAGAATCAAAATGACAGCAGACATCATGAATAGGAAAATTAAGCCTGTGAAAAGTGACGGACAATTATCTTAAACAGTCGTTAAATGACCAATTAATCTTTGATTCGTATAATGAAAGAAGTGTACAGAGTCATAAACTTGTAAATGGGGATGTAATCAAAAGTGGGAATAGCTGAAGCTTTTCAGCTAATAAGAGCAATCCATTGTGTGATATTTTGTCTGAAATGATGCGATTTTTCTATGACAATTAAGCTAATAATTACTCATAAAAGAAATTAGGTCACTTGAGTTAAGACTTGAGATTATCACAAGGTGATGAAATTATGAGGGGGGAAAATATTATGTCTCTATGACATGGACCGTTAAGTCTGGTTGTTAAGTGACCGTCCTTTCAATTAAAAAAAAAACAAAAAAAACAAAAAATAGCTTTATAGATTTGACTAAACTAGTGATCTTTCTTAGAGACAAAAAATAAACAAAACACCCAAACCCCTTTCTTCTAAACTGTTCGCTAAATGAAAGAAAGAAAGAAAAAGAAATATACCTCGTGTTGTTCTTTGATCTTCTTCAACGGTTCGTATTGACAAGTCAGTGGTTCCTCCTCATCAAGTCGTTTGTCCAGTTCATCTAAAGAATCCGTAAAGTCTGCAAAAGTCTTCTCGAACTCTTGACTCTTCATCAAGGCACGTTGGAGGCGCTGATAACGGATATCAACTTTGGTTGCGAAGGCATCAATTTCATCTTCGTTCTTCTTCACTTTCTCGTCGATAAGATCAGTGAGTGTAGGATCCTGTGGATTGCTCTCTCGCAACACCTCTCCAATTCCCTTCTGTTCTTCTAAGAGCGGTTTCTTTTGGAGGATCTCTTCACGTACAGCCTAAAGATTAAAAAGAAGAAAAAATAACCACACGTGAAACTATAACGTCCTATAGTACAAATTTTAAACAGTATTTCGATGTAACAACCTCACGTTCCACTGGCACCCTTCTCACTTGATAGGGAGAGGCCTGTTCATGTTTTTTCTTTTTACCACGACAACTAGCACAGCCGGTGCATTTCAACTTTTTTAAGCCGGACCCCATTGGACCAATCCCCAAGCTTAGTGCATTACTTTTTTTTAATTAGTTGGATTTAATTATTATTTTTTACATCATTGCCAGAAACGCTTTAAAAGCAAAACCAAATATAGAAAACCAAATATAGAAAACAAAAAGTAGAAAAAATAAAATCTCTTGTAAAACTATAAATCTACTGTCACAAAGTAATACAGTTAAAAAAATCGATTAAAATTTTTTTTCAAGTATGTTAGTTCAGAAAAATCCCAACACGTATCTCACAGCACAAAAACACAGATCAAAAATATATTAAAGAGTTTCTAAAGTTCGTAAGAGCATAAGATAATAACGTAAAAAAACAGCGTACGTGTAAAGTTGTTAAAGATAGCATGCGAAAACATAAGAAACACCACATAGGGTCATATAAGAAAATAAGATCCAGACTTAATTAAAAACAGTGACAAATCCTCTCTCAAATTTTTGTATGCTAAGACCCGAATTAAAAACACAGGAGCGGCTGTGTATACACATCCAACAAGAAGTACAACTTCTCATACGCTTCAACAACTTTTTTCTTCCAATATAAAAACATGTAGGTTTTCTTTTAACACAGGATAAGACAAATTAAACAAAAACATCTCATGGCTACTAAATTACGAGTAGAAAGTTTTCGTGTTATAAACCGAACGAAGAAGAGCTCAACGGAAATTAAGTTGCCGCGTATCATACATTTTTACAACTGGTCATAAAAAACACTCACCTCGACTTCTTTCAACTGTCTCTTCAAGACATCTGGCTCTGTACCAACTGGTTCAATAAGTCCAGGTGTCTTGTTTGCCTTATCTATCCAATCTTTGAATTCTTGATCATCTTTGTTGAATTTTTCAGCTTTCTCAGCGTAGTCATCAAGCTTGTCCTTGCGATCTCTTAAATCGTCTTGCAACTTGTCGAATCTTTCGTTGGTGTTTTCTGTTTCTTTCTTGACAACAGGTAGCTCTGGTGATTCTTTATCAGCTTGCTCTTGAAGTTTCTTGGAGGTATCATTGAATTTCTCCAAAGCCGGTTTCGTTTCTTTAAGTTCCTTAGCAAGTTCGTCCAATTTCTTTTCCTCTTCCTTGATCTTGTCTTCATTAAGCCCCATAGGCTGCTGTGCAACACCAGTGACTTTCTCGACCTTGTCCAACACTTCATCAACCGGTTTCAACTCCTTTTTGTAATGTTGTGCTAAAGGTAATAATTCGTCAAGCTTCTTGTCTGCTTCATCAATATCGGCTTTCAACTCATCGAAACGCTTTCGATCATTCTTAGAATCTTCTTCGACAAACATTTGATCAACTTCAGCATTATCAACAGCTGATTTCGCTGTCTCCTCTAATTCTGTAATCTTTGGTTCATTCTTTTCGATCTCTTGCACCAAATTCTTGGCATCTTTTGCTTGACGTTGAACTGATTCTTCCTCACAAGCCAATGGTGTTAATTCACTAAGTTTTGCTTCCATCGTGTCTAACCACGAATCGACAGGTTTGTGCTGCTGAGCGAATTTCTCACAGAAGTCAACCTCATCGGCAAGCACTTTCTCGCGCTCTGTAGATTTCTTTTTCACCGTTTCAAACTTTTCTTTGGTTTCGTCGATCTTTTCATTGAGTTGGTCTTTCTCTTCTCCTGGTTCAGCGTTCTCTAACACTTCCTCAGCACTCGTACAGATTTGTGCGAAAACTGGTTCCATTTGAATGACATCGTTGTGAACTTGTGCATGCTCAGCTTTCTGTTCCTTGACGGTTTCAAGTTTAGCAGACACAGGTTTTTCGTTGTCAAGTCGCTCATCTAAATGCGACAAGTTGTCCAGAAAGTCATCGAAAGATTCTTGGAATTTCTGAGATTGTGCAAGTGTACTTTTCAAACGATTGAGACGCACGTCCACCTTTAATCCAGTATCTTCAAACGGTTTTTTGGCGTTTTGGTAAACAGTTTGGACTTCGGACACCACTGTGACGTCATTCGGACAATCCATAGTAATATATTCGATGATGACAAGAACGCGCTCCATTTTGGGTTTCTTCTCAACAAATTCATCTTGTACTTCCTATAAAAAAATCAATTGATAAACATTAGCGACATGAATGAATCTTACAAACCTTACAAACCAAATATACGAGAAAAAAAAAAAAGAAAAAAGAAAAAAAATTATATATAAACATTATAGAAAAAATGAATGACTAACCTCGACATCTTTGATTTGTTTCTTCAAGGTTTTGGGTTCGGTAGCTATCGGTTCGTTTAGCGCTGGTTTTGGCTTTGTGACGTAGACCCATTCAGTGATCTCTTCAATGATCTCGTAATACTCTTCGATGTAGATGATGTATTCGACCAATTTTTCTTTCTTGTCTGTTGTCTTTTCTTTTGCTTTCTGATGCTTGTCTTTGATGTCAGCCGTCTTCTTCTTGACCGGTTGAGCATCCACACCAGGCTGTTGAGCGAGTTCGTCAGTCAGCTCTTCAGCTTTCTTTAAGTCATCTTCTTTCCTGTCCAAATCTTCCAAGAGTTTCTAAATGAAAATAAAAAAGAAATTGCAATTAAGAATTACTTTGAAATATGCTCTGTTTAGTTTGTTTACATTTACAATCGAAAAAATATACTAAGGATAACATGAAGACATACGTCGAGTTCGCTGATCTGTTCTTTCCCCTTTTCTCGGTCTAAACCAATAGGTGCAAGATTTTCAATGGTTTGTTCACTGCACACGATTAGTTCTTCAACTGGCTCGATCAGCTGATCGATTTCATCGACCTTTTTGTTTAAATCGTCGAGGTTATCGAGACGTTTTGTCCATGTTACGTTCAGCTTGTCCCAGCGTTCTTTGGTGTTTGCAACTTCATCCTTGACTTTGTCGATATCAGTTTCTGCAGCTTCGACAAGAGGGTCACGCGAGGCGACGAAAGATTCGTAGATTGGTTCTTCTTCATCTATAGCTTTCTTTAAGTTCTAGAAAATACAAAAAAAATACGTTGAATAATTATAATTCATTGAAACAAAGTTACTTAACAAAGTTAGATGTTATTAATTAAAAACGAGAGAAAGATATGTGAAAAAACGAAAAAAATACCTTAAGTTTATCGATATCATCTGAAAGAGCTTGCTTATCGGCAACCACATCATCTGTAACTGGAGCCAGTGTTTTCTCCGCTTCAGTGATGAACTCTTGAACAGGTTCAGCTTGTTCTTCGAATGCTTTAGCGAGCGGAACAACTTTCTCAACGACTTCTTGTTTCTCTTTGACCGCATCACGTGCTTTGTCGAACCTTGATTTTAGTTCATCTACCTTCTTCTGTACTTGATCACGTTCTTTCGGTTCTGCTTCCTTGATCACCTTGGCAGCTGCTTCTTCGAGAGTCTCGAGGTTGGGTTCCAACTGAGAGATTTGGTCTAAGAGCTGGTTGATTGTTGCTTGATCCCGCTTGGCAACTACATAACGAGCAGAGACTGGTTTTAACTTGTCAACACCTTTCTCAACAGACATCAATTTATCGTTGAAGTCGTCAATCGTGTCTTGTAACTCTTGAGATCCAACTAACAGTTTCTCTAACTTGTTCTTACGATCATTCAACTTGAATTCAGCTCTTTCTAGCGGCTCTTCAATCTTCTTGGTATCCAAAGCTGTTTGAGACGCAACAGAGAAATCACCAGGGTTATTCTCGCTGATATCCTTTCCGAGCTCTCCCAACTTGTCAACTTTGGGTTTACAAGCATCTATGTCGTCAAGCATGCTTTGGACTTCAGCAAGTTGTTCTTTAATAGTTTCTGGTTCCATACTGATCGGTTCAAGATGATCTTGTTTTTCAGTCACATCATCTAAGACCGTTTGTAGATCGTTCTCAGTATCCTTGAAGTTCTTCAGATCTTCCATTTGTTTGGCGATATCGTCTTTACGATCTTTCAACCTTTTCTTGATATCTTCAAGTCGTTCGTCAACTTCACTTACTTTTTCTTTAACAGGTTGACCATCTGCACCAAAACCATCCAACTCGTCAGCCAAATCCTTACCGTTTTCATCAACATCTTTGACTTTCTTTTCAGTATCCTCGAGTTCCTTGATGAGTTCATCGATATCATCCAAAGCCTTCTTACCTTTTTCTTCATCCAATCGGATCGGTTGTTGTTGGTCTAACACAGCTTCACATTTGGCGAGTTCCTCTTCAACGGGAACAAGTGAATCGTTGTATTTCTTAAACTTGTCATGTAACTTACCAACTTGATCTTCCTTATCTTCAGCTTGCGCCTTGAGATCATCCCAACGTTTGTTGAGGTCATCCACTTCACTTGTCAAGATGGGTTCATCAGAAACCTTTGGTAAGGTTTTTGCATACTCCATTTCTTTGTTGTATGTATCATTCAATTCCTCATGTTTCGGTGACGCCTCTCGAATTCCCTTCTTGATAGCTTCAACCTCCTTTAATTGTTTCTTACAATTTTCTAGAGTCTGAGGAACCTCTTTGGTTTTCTCACATTGTTCTTCTAGAGCAGTCAGATCAGGTTTGAATGCATCATCAGCTTTATTTTCTTTAGCAGCAAGTGGTAGCAGTTCATCAATCTCTGATCGTCGCCCTTGCACTCGTTTTGCCAGTTCAACACGTTTGGTAACAACATCCTTCACTTTCTTTACTAATCTCTCCTTTTCTTCTGGATCTTCAGTGTTTTCTTTCACTCCTTTGACAGCTTTCACCATCTCCTCATAAACAGGTTGCAATTGCTCGAAATCAGTCTCGTATGCTTTGAAAGCATAGTCTTGTTTTTGCAAGTTGGTGTGTTTTACCGAGAGAGGTTCCAACCGATTGAATCGTACAAAAAGTTCTTCTAATTGATCAGTACAAGTAGCAAACACATCCTCAAACTCCAGTGTCTTTACAAGAGCTTGGTTCAAACGATTTTGTTTATCGTTGATTTTTTCGGCAAGTTGATTGATTGGTGTCGCAATACTTGCATACATGGCTTTGATATCACCAGTTGTTACTTTGTCATCTGAATTATTGTCGACCAACCAATCAGATGCATCTTCGAGAGCATTCAAATTGGGTCTGGCTTTGTTCAAATCATCCTCAAGTTTCTTGAGTTCTTCCAGTTGAGATTTCACATCCTCAGGACTCTGCTTGACAGGCCCGATATCATTTAACCTCTTAGCCATATCCAGGTATCCACTCTCTAAATCATCAAATCGGTTTTGGAATTGATCGACAACCTTGTTCTTTTTTTCGATATCATCCTTTCGCTTTCGAAGTTTATCTGCCAAGTCAGCGAGTCGCTTGGGTAGTTCAGTAGCCTTTTCTTTGACATCTTCAGAATCTCCATCAAATTCATCAACAACAACTTCAAGTTCTTTGGCGTCATCACAGCATGTTACTACGTCTTCTTTGACTGGTTCAAGAGCAGAACACAAATCTTCAATACGCTGTAATTCATCTTTTCCTTGTTTACTATCAATACCAAACAACGGTTCGTACTCCAAAGCGCGTTCAATGTCATCCAAAGCCTTTGAGGTCTTCTTGTGGTCATCAGAAAACTTTTTCAATGGGTCGCGAAGCTTCTCAACCTTGGATTTACACTTGTCAGAAGTAGCTTGCAATTTGTCCCATCGTTTATTCAACTTGTCTGTTTCTTCTTTCAATTTGTCGGTCTTGTCACACTCCTCTGGTCGCTCTTTAACTTGGTTATCAAGAGTCTCCAACGTTTTATTCAGAGAGTCATGCTCAGGGATGTGGTTTTCAACATCCACTACGAAGTCTTTGACTGCTTTGCAGAGTTTGTTATACTCTTCGACTGTTGTAGGTACTGCTTCAAGGTCCTTCATGGTTGTTTCAGCTTCGCTCAACCAATCGTCAAATGGTTGTTTCTTATTATGGTGATCCTTGGCAAGTGGTTCAACCTGATCAAGCAGTTTATCTCTTTTATCAATTTTCTCATTGATGTCGTCCCATTTTTTCTTCATTCCGTTAACCTTCTCGACAGTCTGTTCTTTTTCCTCACCATCTTCCAAAGTGTCAACAACTTTATCAGCAGCTTTCATCAAGCGATCGTACAATTGTTTCAGTGGAGCCATCTCTTTAACCAAATCATTTTGTTCTTGTTGTTGTTTGATTGTCTCAGGCCATACAGGTGAAACTGGTTTTTGTCGTTTCGTTTGGAAGTCCATTGATCCAAGTTTGTCATTGATATCACTAAATGATTCATCGAACTCTTGGCCTTGCATCACAGCGTTATTTAGCTTGTTCAAACGATCTTGTAGTTTAGCTTCGACAGCGTCAAGAGCTGAGTGCATTTTGGATAGTTCTTCACGAACACCTGGTCTCATGCTTCTATCTTGTGGACAGTTGTCGGTTAGCCACTTACCGTCATCTTCAGCACTGAGTACTGATGTCTCTTGGCGTTTTAAGCCTTCCAGCAACCGCTAAAAATTGAAAAGCAAACCAGAAAAGTTAATAAGGTTAAAACATCAAGCTGTAAAAAGCAGAATATGACATAATATGTAATTTAAAAATCATAGTATTTAGGGACGAGACATACTTCGACTTTCTGGATTTGTTTCTTTGCTTCCTCAGGTTTCTTACTGACTGGTCCAAGTTTATCCAGTTCTTTTACAGCATCTTCACAAGCCTTTTTGACTTCTTCTCCAATACCTGTGAAGTGGTTTAAGACACGAGCAGTGTCTTCTAGGTTGTCCTTGTTTTGAGTGAGATTAGCGAGCAATTTCTTGGCCTTATCATCAAGCTTGGTAGTTGCTTCCTTTACAGGTGCTGAATCACCTTCGCAATCTTCTAACAACGCCTCGAGATCTTCTCCAACTTTCTTTACGTCATCAATTTGCGGTTTGTGTTCATCAAGTTTGTTAAGCAATTCTTTGACACGTTCAAGCTCTTCATTTGCCTTCTTTGGATCAACTCCAAACTCAGGTCTCTTTTCAACAGCGCCTTCAAATTGGTTCAAAGTCTCTTGTACGGGAACCTTAGCATCATTGTACTTGTTGATAAGATCCTTATACTTGTCGATCAGATCTTTCTTGGATTGTAATGACTTCTGAAGCTCTTCCCAACGAGTAGCAACATCGTCAGTTTTCTTGGTTGCTTCTGGAACATCCTCAGTGATGTCTTCTTTAGCAGCTTCAGTCAACAAGTCTTTTGAGCTTTCTAATGTTTCTTCGTAAACTGGCTTCTTGGTGGCAATATCTCTCTCAAGAGCATCAAGTTTCTTTTCAGCCTGTTTGAGTTCTTCGTTGGTGACAGGTGCAACGACAAAGTTCTCAAGTAATTTTTCTTCTTTGTCCAACCAGTCAGTCATATCATCTTCATCGTTGAAGAATTTCTCGGACTTCGGCATGATCTTCTCAAGTTTGTCACGTCGTTCTTTGGAAGTCTTCACGTTATCTTCAAATCTATCTTTTGCATCTTGGAGTTGTTTCTCAAGTTCATCACTTTCGTCAGATTTACCAGATTCTTCCAAGATCTTGTTACCAACTTCAACTAGTTTCTCGTATAACGGCTCCAATACTTCGATATCTTGCTCGAAAACCTTCTGTTCGTCATCAAGAGATCGCAGTGTTGGATAGTCTACACTCAATGGACGTAGTTTGTCTTTCTTGCTGTCTAATTTGTCAAGTTCTCCCAAAAACTCTTTGAATGATGTATTGAAGTCTTGGTTGGCAGTCAATGCATCGTGTAAACGTTTCTTTTTGTCAGCTAACAAAGCACGTAAGGCTTCCAATGGTTGGTCAACCTTGTTGAGTTTGTTGTTAACGTTGGCGCAGAACTGTGGTTGATCTTTGTTTTCGTCGCACAACCAATCGCCAGTCTCTTTAGTATCGTTTAAGTTAGCTTTTTGCTTGGTGATTTGCTCTTGAACAGCGTCAACTTGCGCAAGTTGTTTTTGGATTCCTTCTGGTGTTGCAGCAGGGTTACCCATGTTGGTGACAGTAGCTGTTGTCATGTTGACCCAGTTATCCAAATCCCCGATGGAGTTGGTAAATTGATCGAGATGCTTTAGATTCTCTGTGACATCGGCTTTCTTCTTGTTCAACTTGTCAGCTGTTTCATCCCACTTCTTGTCCAATTCATTCTCTTTGTCTTGGTAATCAGAGGGATCGACATCACGTGCATTCAAAAAGTCAACGAGGTCATCACACTTCTTATCAGCATTCTTTAATTTGGGCTCATCGGCTTGCATCTTGTTGATACAATCATCTAAATGATCTTGATACGCCTTCAAAGCATCGACATCGTCAAAGTCTATCGGTGGTTCTTCTTCCAAAGTTTGTTCGACAGCCTCGATACACTCTTCGACAGGTTCGCGGGATTTCTCCAAGTCAGCAATTAGCCTAGCAAGCTCATCAGTATCTTTCTCAACCTCGTCCACGTCGGCTACCAATTTATCCCAACGTTCGTTTGTCTGCTTGACTTCATCTTTGACGTACGGAACATCACGTTTGATGTCTGCATCGTTACATTTGTCGAGTAAATCGTCGGCGTTAGTGTTGAATTCCTCACGCATTGGTTCTTTCTTAGCAATATCATCGTTCAATTCCTTAATCTTGGATGGTAATTCTTCACTTGGTAGTGCTTGACGTGATTCCTCTTTGATGCTTTCAAGGTCTTTTTCAGCATCAGTCAACCATGGTGAGACTTTAAGGTTGGTGTAATAATACTTCTCTTCTTCTGGCAACACCTTAGTGAGTTGGTCATTCTGCTTTTGTACAGCTTCTTCAGCATGATCGAAACGCTCACATACCTCAGCAAGATGTTTCTCGTGCTCGTCCTCTGGTTTCTCAGGAACTGCTTTCTTCAGTGATTCTTGTAGTGGCTTCATTGAAGCAACTTCTTGTAACAAAGGCTAAGACAAAAAATGAGAAGCAAACGTCAGTATATCCTATAAATAGATTTGGCTTTGTTTTTTTAATCCATTTATAAATTAGTTATTATTCATTATTTTAGATTGGACTCACCTTGAGTTCTTCTAGTTGACTTCTTCCAACAGTGAATAAAGCAGACACTGGACTCAAATCAGCAACCATTTTATCTAATTTATCGAGATTGTCGGTAAATCCAGCAATTTTTTCATCCAAAGCTTGTTGATCATGTTGTGCAGCAACAAGCTTAGCTTTGTATTCGTTCAAGTCCTTTGTAGTTTTATCCAATGGTTCTTGAGCAGATTCCAAACGAGATTGAACCTCGTGTGTAGTAAGTGGATCTCTCTTACTTTGCTCGATGAACCAATCTCCAACTTGATAATCTTTCTGCAGTTCTTCGTTAGCGTTGTTGAGTTTTTCGAGGGCTTTATCAACTTCATCAATGGCCTCTTTTATCTGTTTAGGATCTTTTGGAACTGGTGCTTCAAGTTTAGGTTCGAATTCCTTAGCAACTTCATTGGTTGCTTTGGCGACATCGTTTAAGCTGTTATTTAATTGGTCTGCTTTCTCTGCGACTTCTTCAAGTTCAGCCTGTCGTTCGGATAGAGCAACGCGACTTTTCTTGAATTTTTCGTTGATGTTTACTTGAGTTGTATCAACATCACCTTTTTCGCCACCAGCTTGCTCCAAAAGTTTTCTAACTTGTTCTGCCGCATCGTTAAAGTCTTTAAGATCGTCCTCCTTTGCATCGACGCTGTTGATGAGATCCTAAAGATAATCATGATAATTAAATTAAATCATATTGAAACGGCAAAACATATTCAAGAATGAAATTGAGGAGGTAAAAGTACTTACTTTAATCTGGTTAAGGTTCGATTCACACTTTTGAGGATTGACATTAACAGGTTTCTGCTCATCTAACTCCTTTTGAATTCCTTTGAACAAGTCATCAAGAGTCTTCTCTTTATCAGTCATCTTATTCAATTCCTTTTCGACATTCTCAACTTGTTTAGTTGAATCGTCCACATCTGCCTTCAAATTTTCCCATCGACTGTTGAACTTTTCGAGTTGTTTAGTAACTTGCTCTTGTTCAGTGACAGGTTCATCTTCTGGTTCTTTCTTGCAGACATCCAGGTGTTTAGCTGTTGTCGAGTTCACATCTTGGTGAGTTGGTTCATGATCTTTTATATCACGTTGAAGATCCTGAAAATATGAGATAAAATATAAGATAAGCATGATATTATAACTGATGGATATTGTACTCAGTTTAAGTTTATGTCAAGTTAATTTAAAACATTAAATATTTGGGATTTCTAACCTGAAGCTCACGTTTGCGTTGATTTAGATCCGTTGGATTAGCGCTGAGTACAGGTAAGGCAGTGAGTTTCTTCTCCGCATCTCCAAGCCATGGATTAACTTTGTTAAGTTCTGTACTATACAAATTGGCGTTGGGCATGATCCTTTGGATTTGAGCTTGCCTCTTGACAACAGGTTCTTCGACATTGCTCCATCTTCGATCGATGTCATCAACAGTCTTTTCGAAATTGTCATGATCCTTGAATGGTTCTTCGTCTTCGAGGATATCACGCGCGGCTTTCAACACGTGTTTGGCAGTTGGCTCGTGTTGTAGTACATCCTGATAGACCGGCTGCAGAAAAAAGTAAGAGCGAATAACAAACTTGACAAAACCAGGGAATATTACGAGAGAATTAAGTCGCTGAATTGTTTTCATAACATGAAGCATGCTTCTTTTGTAAACAAACGCATCGTCTTTTTTTCGTATTAAAATATTCAACGGTTGCTAAATGTGAAAATGGCCTCCCAATGAATAGAAAATATTAATAAATTTATCACAACTCAATAGAAAAAAACTCTATTGACGATACAATGAAAACAATACAAAAAAAGAAGAAGATTAGATATTGCGTTGCTTGGCAACAGTGAGAAATAGTTCTTTTTTTACCTGGTGTTCTTCTTGTTGCTTCTTCAGAATATCATAGTTGGCAGAGACAGGTGTCTGTTTAACAAGTTCTTTTTCTACACTGGGTAACCATTTAAGAAGGTCTTTAATTTGTTCATCCAAAGCTTGATTCTCTTGTTGCTGCTCGATGATCTTCTTCTCTTCATCCTTCACCAACTTCAATATGACAGTAACTCGTTTCTTGTACTTTTCAACCTCTTTCTCTTTATCGTCGACATCCTTTGCCTTTTCTGGGTGTGATTGACAACGCGGTTTAACCACTACGATGATCTCCTCCAAAACCTCGATGATTTCAAAAACTTCTTCAACAATCACAACAACCTCAAGTACTTTCTCCAAAGCTCGGTTAATAGAGGCAGGATTTTTCTTTGCCTCTCTTATCTCCGCCACTATTGGGTCAAGCGATTTACTCTTTCCTTGCATCACAACAAACTGATCGTTAAATTTACTGGCATCGATAATTTCCTTTGAAACCGGTTTCGGAAGGTTCTTTAAACGTTCTTTGATGTCATTGAAATGGTCAATCTTCTTGTCAGTCTCCTTGGCAACGGGGGTCAATTTTTCTTCAGTGACAATAGGTTCGATGTTCTTAACACACTCCTTCATTCTGTCGGAACATGGTTCGTTCTTATCGAAACGTTCAATAGAGTTCTAATAAGTGAAAGAGGAACATAAATTAAAAGGGATATGTATTAAAATAAATATAACATAAATAACATTCATTTTCAAGTCACTATGTGAATATAGGCTTACCTTGACATTCTTCAAAAGCGTATTTCCTTCCTCGACATCAAAAGCAATTGGCTCGACCTTTTGCAAGGTGATTTCCCCTTCTTCAATGGTTTCGTCCACCATGTGATTGTCTGTTTCAAACGTTCGCAACAGCGGTATCATTTTGGTTAAATCGTCATCTCGTTTCTTGGAGGTCTCGTTGACTTTGTTGTAGCGGTCAGTCAAATCTTTGAGAATCTTCGGCAATTCTTTACTTTCTTCAGGGTTGCGACCCAAAAGTGATTGAGCAGAATATACAAGCGAGTTGTAGACAGGCTCATGAGCTTCGATATCTTCATGGAGAGGCTTATGTTCGAGCACTTGTTCTTTCACTTCTTCGAGATCAGTTGAGATTGGTTTCTCGTTATCCAGTTTCTTTTCAGTTGCAGTGAGCCATTTGTCGAATTCTCTTGCAGCCTCTTCGAATGACAAGGCGTCGGCAAGGATTGCATTGATGCGTGTTTTCCGTGCATTCAGTTCATCGTCTAATTGGCTCATTATAGAAGTAACTTCAGCCATGCGTTGTGGTACTTCACCAGATGAGGATTGGCGACGTGGTGTTTTACTAGTAGGTGCAGTCATGTTATCTTGAAGCCAATTACCGTTATCTTCGATGACAAACACGGTGGGTCGTTTCTTCTCAATTTCCTTCTGGATGGCTTCAAGAGCGTCGAGTTCTTTCTTTAGATCTTCTGGATCCTTCGAGGTTGTTTCGCATTCCTTGAGACTTTCTTCAACAACAGGAGCCCAGTCCTTGATATCATTCACATCCACGAAGAACTTCTCAGCTTTATCATGGATCTGATCCAAATCGTTCAAGTATTCAAGCACTTGTTGTCTTAAATCATCGTGAATATGGACTGCTTCTGTGGCTTCTTCCTCGACAGGTTTCTTGTCAACCTCCTCTGCATGGAAAGCTTTCACTTCCGTTTGGTTGGCTCGCAATTGGCGTAACTCAGGTTTGATTTCATCCAACTTCTTTTTGAGATCTTTGACACGTTCTTTCTCCTCTTCGATTTTCTTCAAATTTACTCCAGTTCTTGGTTTGACTCTCAACTCATCGGCTACATCCTCATTAACAGTTTGCACAGGTAATAAATTCTCTTCGTGTGCTCGAGACATTGGTTCCATTTCCTTCACCTCCCCCATACGATTGTCGACCCAATCTTTCACTTTACGTTGACGGTTAACGATTTCGTTGAGCTCTTGGTTCAGCTGATCGCGTTCCGATGGTTCAACGATAGAGAGAAGGGTCGGACGCATGCTTTCGATTTGATCGATAACACCGTTATATTTATTGACATCGTCCAGAATATCCTAATAAGAATTTTTAAAAGATTAAAAGATTACTACGATGCTTATGACTTGTTAGAGGAAATATGAAAAGGCTTCAACAACAATAAAAACGACAAAATATTTATAGTACAAAACAACTACTTACATCTAAATATTGTTTGTGTTTGGTTAAGGGTACATATTTTCCTGAAACCTTCTTTGGATTGCTTGCCTCCTTCTCTACAAAGTTCAACCATGTGTTGTAGGTATCGTAATCGATATCATCAAGTTTTGATCCACTCATCAATGTCGGCCAGATTCCTTTCAGTCCTTCATGGTGACCCAATTGTAACATTAACTCTTGCAACGGAATAGAAGTGCGTTTTGACTCGTAACTTTTTCTTCGTTGATCGTACGGAATCTCGCTTTGAGGATCTTTGTTGCGACGTCGTAAATCTGGGGATTGCTTAAAAGCTTCCTCGTCCAAAGGCTCATCTTCAGGTATTTTGGGGAAGTAAGGTGTTTGTTCCACATCATCCACAGTCAACGGTACAATCTCATCATCATCTCCGTCTTTAGGATGCTTCTTCTTTTTCTTCTTTTTACTTTTTCGTTTTCTTGGTTTCTTCTTGCCTTTGAATAGATCAGTTGGTTCATCTTCTGATTCCTCACCCTCATCTTCAGGAGATTCATCAACAGTTACTGTTGGACCAATTTGAACATCTACAACGAACGGAGAAGCAGCTTTCTTATCGTCTTCAGGTTCTTCTTGATCAAAAAAGTTGTTAGGTGTTTGTTCAACTTCATGAACAGTTGAAGGTTGTTCAATGATATCTTCATCTAACTGATCTTCCTTCAGCGACTTAGTTGGTTCTTCCTTCTCCTGAACACCGTCTCTCTCATCATCAAGATCAAATTCATCAGGGAAATTAGGAATACTTTCAACTTCAGGGACACGTTCTGGAACAATACTTTCTAGACTGTCGTCTTCATCGACAGGTTTCCTATTCTTTTTCTTTGGCACTTTGTCTGTTTTATTGGCATCCATCATTGGTTTTTGGTCTTCGTCAACAGGTTCTTGTTCGTCAATAGGTGTAATTGGAATGTTGATGATATATTGGGGAGAACTATTCTCATCTGGTAGATCTTCCTTTAATTGCTTTTCAGGTGCATCCTTTGGTTTATCTGCAATAGTTTCGTCATCAGGATTAGCAGAAGTTCTTTCATTAGGAAGAGGAGCGAAGAAGTCTTCAGGATCCAAAGCATTTTCGACAACTGGAACATCAGTTGGTGCTTCAAGAACATCATCTTGAACTGGTTCAGGTTTCTTTTCATCTTCAGGAAGTTCTTCTCCAGGCGCTCTTTCGTCTTCTGGAGATTTTGGATGCTTCTTTTTCTTCTTCTTTTTCTTGCGTTTCTTACGCTTCTTCTTATC